>ONZH01019912.1:0-73045 GCA_900303285.1 Rhinella marina
TGAGATGTGTGTCACAAAAATGACGTTATAACTAAATTGGATAAATTGTAATACAACTTTCAGACACCAGGTGGCGCATTGTTTTACTAGCTAATACCTGAACTTAAGGTATTCACTTCTTACATTTAACATATATAGAAAAATATATTGTATACATTAAACAAATCCTTAGAAGGAATTATCATATATTTAGAACCATGCCATTGTTCACCACAAGTCTATATGCCGTATGCCATGAGTTAGGTACACTTGGTGTCAGTATACAGTGCTAGTCTAGTATTATATTTGTTATATGCAAAATAGCACACACCAACCACAGTATTATGCATAGATTATTATATACTTTTAAAAGTCCCATTACATGTTACAAATATACATAATACAATTCAGGGTGTCAGTATATACCTCAATTTTAGCATGAAATTTATTATTCCTTAATGATTATCCGATGATCTGTGTATCTAATCCTATCATGTGTGATACTGTCTGCTGAACTGCGTATCTAATCCTATTCTAGGTGACAGCATCTGCTAAACTGTGTATCTAATCCTATCATGTGCAATAATGTCTGCCGATTCCTGTATCTAATCCTATCACGTGTGTTACTGTTTGCAGAGTTGTGTATCCAATCCTATCCTGTGTGATACTATCTGCAGAGTTGTGTATCTAAGCCTATTGTGTATGATATTGCCTGCTAAGTTGTGTATCTAATTCTATCATGTGTAATAC
Source organism: Rhinella marina (assembly GCA_900303285.1). Classification (NCBI taxonomy): domain Eukaryota; kingdom Metazoa; phylum Chordata; class Amphibia; order Anura; family Bufonidae; genus Rhinella; species Rhinella marina. The sequence goes on from ONZH01019912.1 coordinate 730, forward strand.
TGTTTGCAGAGTTGTGTATCTAAGCCTATTGTGTATTATACTGCCTGCTAAGTTGTGTATCTAATCCTATGATGTGTGATACTGTCTGCTAAGATGGGTATCTAATCCTATCATGTGTGATACTGTCTGCTAAGATGGGTATCTAATCCTATCTTGTGTGATACTGTCTGCTAAACTGTCTGTATCTAATCCTATCATGTGTGATACTGTTTGCAGAGTTGTTTATCTAATCCTATCATGTGTGATACTGTCTGCGTATCCATGTATCTAATCCTATCATGTGTGATACTGTTTGCTGAACTCTGTATCTAGTCCTATTCTGGGTGACAGCATCTGCTAAGTTGTGTATCTAATCCTATCATGTCTGATACTGTCTGCTGAACTGTGTATCTAATCCTTTTCTGGTTGACAGCGTTTGTTAAACTGTGTGTCTAATCCTATCATGTGGGATGCAGTTTGCAGAGTTGTGTATCTAATCCTATCATGTGTGATACTGTTTGCAGAATTGTGTATCCAATCCTTTCATGTGCGATACTATCTGCAGAGTTGTGTATCTAAGCCTATTGTGTATGATACTGCCTGCTAAGTTGTGTATCTAATCCTATCATGTGTGATACTATCTGCAGAGTTGCGTATCTAAGCCTATTGTGTATGATACTGCCTGCTAAGTTGTGTATCTAATCCTATTATGTGTGATACTGTTTGCAGAGTATTGTATCCAATCCTATCATGTGTGATACTATCTGCAGAGTTGCATATCTAAGCCTATTGTGTATGATACTGCCTGCTAAGTTGTGTATCTAATCCTATCATGTGTGATACTGCCTGCATATCTGTGTATCTAATCCTATCATGTGTGATACTGTCTGCTAATCTGCTTATCTAATCCTATCAAGTGTGATACTGTTTGCAGAGTTGTGTATCTAAGCCTATTGTGTATGATACTGCTTGCTAAGTTGTGTATCTAATCCACATCCGTATCCAATCTAATACACATCTAATCCTATCATGTGTGATACTGTTTGCCGAGTTGTGTATCTAATCCTATCATGTGTAATAATATCTGCAGAGTTGCGTATCTGTGCCTATTGTGTATGATGCTGCCTGCTAAGTTGTGTATCTAATCCTATCATGTGTGATACTGTCTGCTGGACTGTGTATCTAATCCTATCATGTGTGATACTGTCTGCTAAAATGGGTATCTAATCCTATCATGTGTGATACTGTTTGCAGAGTTGTGTATCTAATCCTATCATGTGTGATACTGTTTGCAGAGTTGTGTATCTAATCCTATCATGTGTGATACTGTTTGCAGAGTTGTGTATCTAATCCTATCATGTGTGATACTGTTTGCAGAGTTGTGTCTCCAATCCTATCATGTGTGATACTATCTGCAGAGTTGCATATCTAAGCCTATTGTGTATGATACTGCCTGCTAAGTTGTGTATCTAATCCTATCATGTGTGATACTGTCTGCTGAACTGTGTATCTAATCATATCATGTGTGATACTGCCTGCTCAGTTGGGTATCTAATTCTATCATGTGTAATACTGTCTACTAAACTGTGTATCTAATCATATCATGTGTGATACAGTTTGCAGAGCTGTGTATCTAATCCTATCATGTGTGATACTGTTTTCACACAATGGGATTAGATACACAGTTCAGAAGACAGTATCATACATGATAGGATTAGATACCCATCTTACCAGACAGTATCACACATGATAGGATTAGATACACAACTTAGCAGGCAGTATCATACACAATAGGCTTAGATACGCAACTCTGCAGATAGTATCACACATGAAAGGATTGGATACACAACTCTGCAAACAGTATCACACATGATAGGATTAGATACACAACTCTGCAAACTGCATCACACGATAGGATTAGATACACAGTTTAGCAAACGCTGTCGCCCAGCATAGGATTAGGTACACAGCTCAGCAGACAGTATTGCAGAAGGTAGGATTAGATACGCATCTAAGCAGACAGTATCACACAAAGTAGGATTAGATACACAGCTCAGCAGACGGTGTCACACAAGGTAGGATTAGATACGCAGCTAAGCAGGCAATATTACATATGATCGGATTAGATACACAACTCTTCAGACAGTATCACATAAGATAGGATTAGATACACAGCTCAGCAGACAGTATCACACATAATAGGATTAGATATGCATCTTAGCAGATAGTTTCACACAGGTTAGGATTAGATACACAACTCTGCAGACAGTATTACATATGATAGGATTAGATACACAGCTCGACAGACAGTATCACACAGGATAAGATTAGATACACGATCCTGAAGATAGTATCACATATGATAGGATTAGATACACTGGTAAGCAGACAGTATCACACATGAAAGGATTAGATACACAACTCCTCAGACAGTATCACACATGATAGGATTAGATACACAACTCTTCAGACAGTATTACACATGATATGATGAGATACACAACTCTTCACGCAGTATCACACACAATAAGCTTAGATGCACAACACTGTATACAGTATCGCACATGACAGGATTAGATACACTGCTAAGCAGACAGTATCACACATAATAGGCTTAGATACACGACTCTGTAGACAGTATTACTAGGGATACGATTAGATACACAGTTCAGCTGGCGGTAACACACATAATGTTTGGATACTCTATTTAGTTTTTCTTTTTTCTCATGTGTTTGACTTTAGCACATTAAATATTCTCAATAGATCTCACCACATTTAGCTTGGTCTGCCGATAAATATCTCACATCTGAGGCCAGCTACTCTAAACAAAAGAAAAAGCAGCTGAGCAATCAGCTAAATGTAGAGCACTCACCGCCCAGTGGTTGTGACGTGTATTGCAGTTTTTTAGAGTTTAGTTACAATCTCACGATATCATGTTGTTTTGCTGTCAGGACAAAACTGACACCACTCTGAGTTTGGAGATAAGTTAAGTGTGGACGCATCTGTATATATAAACTAAGTGTGTGGTAAAGTGCTGGAAGGGGGGAATATTTCATCTGGAGTCCTCAGATGGGTGAAATAGGAGAATCCAGAAATCTATATTGTTTCAGCAAGGCATAGTTTGCAGAGAGAGTTTATTTAAGCCTTTGTTGTGGGCTGGATTTTTTGGACTGTAGGTAGGTTGGTAGTGGGACCTACCAGTCCACACCATTACTGGGATCATTACTGGGGAATAAATACAGGCCTCAGACCTCTGACCGCTTAGGTGAGAAAGGTTTCTCTGTATCAGACGAACAGGGGTTTATTTTAATGTTTGTTGTTATGCTTTATGTGCCGTGGTTTAAGTAAAGTGTAAAGATGAAGTTTCTGATCATTTGAATTCCATTTTGTATCTGTTCAGTTAAAGTGTTGATTTAAGACCTGTGAATGCAGGTGCAAAGGAGTAAGGCTTTGTCTACATATTTTCTCAAGGTTGTTTTGGGATTCTGACTTGCTGAGGATCTGGGAACTGGCCTAGGATGAGAGCAGATGAACAACATGTACATAGTGACAATTATACAGAGCATGCGCTGGCTACGTTCCACTAGGGAATGGAACTCTTTGTTTAATTGGTATAAAGCTGTAACCCTTCAGGAAAAAGTCAGAAGCCCATCTTGGGGGAGGGGCTCGCATAGGGACCGGTGTTTTCCCAATTGAGACTCTGACCGCTTTCACTGAATGGGCTTCCCAGCTGATGTGTCGCTGTCAGATGATGTGAACTCCATCGGTGATGTATGTGCGTCATTCTGGATGTAGTCAGGACTCCAGATGAAGTGTTGATGTAACTGTGCATTATGTTCTTTATCTTTTGTATATAGATGAGTGCAAAAGAAGAACATTAGATCACTATATGTATATACTAATTATTTTATTTAATAAAATTATATTATAAACCTTCCTTTGAAGTGAAGCTAAAGTTCAGTTAAGAGTTTCTCTTTAAAGAGTATCCGAACCTGAAGTCTTGCTTTTACCAGCAAAACAGTAAAAAATAAAGAGGTATTTGTACTTTTAAACCTCAAAGTCTGAGAGTCTGTCATTGTGGCCCTCACCGAGAGTACATGACATCTTACCATATATCCAGGGGGGTAACTACCATAGCGGCAGACCGTGCGTCTGCAATGGAACCCAGGGCAAGAGGGGGCCCAGTCATAGCTCTTCTACTGGAGGTGAAAACTTGGTCAGGACTCTACCCTCTAAAGGAACAACTTTTAGCAAATCAGGCAGTGGAAAAATGGTCCAAGGGTCATAGAAAGGGGTTTAGGCGGAAACCCTTCTGTCCTGTGGGGGCCTGGTTTGATCCTTGCTATGGAGCTCTTACTTCTCTATGTACGCCACTGCATCTATCTAATATCTATCTATCTACAATGTAGCTGTAAACTCTAAAGGAAAATTGGACATGATTAGGGTTGAGCGAACCCAAACCGCAATGTTTGGGTTCGTACCGAACTTTTTCAAGTTCGGATACCCGAACCCGGACTTTTTAACTGAAGTTCGGGTTCGGTGTTCAGGTGATTTTATTATATTCCACTATTACAATGGACAATAATAGCATTCTTAATGTGGTGAGCATGGAGACTCTAGTAAAAAAGAAGATAATTGACCATCTAACAACAAACAACTTGATGGACCCAAACCAGCATGGCTTTACTGAGGGCCGATCATGTCAGACTAATCTCATTGATTTCTTTGACTAAAAATCAAGAACAATATTAGAAAATATTATTTCACTGAAAGAGTAGTAGAAGCTTGGAACAAACTTCCAGCAGAGGTGGTTGATACATCCCCAGTAACTGAATGTAAACATGCCTGGGATAAACATGTATCTATCCTAAGATAACAATAAAGGATAATAAAAGGGCAGACTAAATGGACAAGGTGGTCTTTTTCTGCCATCAATCTTCTATGTTTCTATGGTGACGTCATTGCAGGTCCTTTTTCAAGTCCTGAAAAAAGAAGAGGATACCGGCTGCACGATCAAGTGGATGAGGTGAGATTTTTTTTATCATTATTATTATTATTTTTAACCCCTCAGTGGCTATTTCATTTAGCATTCTGTCTTAAGAATGCTATTATTTTCTATTATAACCATGTTATAATGGAAAATAAAGTGAAGTTCGGGTCCCCATTGACTTTAATAGGGTTTGGGTTCAGGGTGAAGTTTAGGTCAAGAACTAGTTCGTTCGAACCCGGCGAACCCGAACTTCCATGGTTTCGCTCATCCCTAGACATGACACTTTATTTTTTGTTAATCACAGCAGTGTAGATGTCTCTTTGCTCTTTCCCTCAGTGCTTTATGGCATAGCCTTCGTGCTGCCTGATGCAAGAATTGAAATGCCATTTCCCCCAATGCCAAATTCTTGACATAACCCCTTTCCTTCAGCCAGATGATTACCTTAACCATCATGCACTTTCTATAATGCTGGTGTCTTCTTATGCAGCACATGGGTCTTTGGGGCCCCTCAGGCTCTTGGACCCGGTAGCGACTGCTACCTCTGCACCCCTATAGCTACGCCCCTGATAAAACATCTGATCTATAAATTCTCTGCTGTGACAATGTATGATCAGCTATTACTGTATATCCAGCAGTCTGCTCCCGAGTTGCCACGGTGCCTGGTCTGGGGGTTGCATGGGAGAAACGGCTTGTTCAAAAATTTGCTCTGGGGCCCAGTCATATGTAGTTATGCCACTGGTTACATGACTACTGTGATACAATGTAACAAGTGTAATAACTTCATACTTCGGGTTGGTAGTATTTATATTTCTTAGCATGGTATAGCACTGACAACAAAAGGAATGTTTATTGCGGTAGGGTTGAATTTTTTTGATGTTTTGGACATATTTTTTGTAAGTGTTCAGGATAGGAAAAGTGGAGCCTCGGCATTGGTATCTCATTGGGATCCTTTTTATATTCCAGTGGAAAGTAACATGTTCATTAGAAAGTGAAATCTAGTGATGAGAAAGAAAACAAGGCAAAAGTGAAGCTACAGACAAAGTCTCAAAATGAGTCTCTTGATAAAGTCTCTTGGGTAAATGAAGTTTGACTGCTGATAGAGAGCGCTGTCTGCCATATTGGTTCCCTATAGTGCAGATTCCTATCAACGCGTCTGAACTTAACGCTTCATTAGAAATGATGAAACATAAATGAAATGTATATGATCAGGGCTGCACAATCTCACTTACCCCTTGTGATTGGACCTCCACACGTTGTAGACTAATACCACCCACTAATTGTAAAGTGTTGACTCGCTGCAGAGGAATTCTGTGAGGATAATTCACAAAGGGATTGTTGTTCACAGAAACCTAGAAGAGAGAACCATTTTAGCAGAGGAAGTGGCAAAATTTGGGAGACATAAAATAATCAGTGATGTTTTTGTAATTTTTTCCTTTATCTTTAATTTGGTTAAAGACTCAAATTTCTTATGAAACACTTTAACACAATAGTATGATATCTTAGCAAAAACATTGACATACTGCAAAACACATCACAACCACTGGGTGGCCCCACATAGACACATATAGAATAGACATCTTGTGACAAAATATCAGGAAAACACATTTTTTTTATAATCTTGCGCCTGTAATGATATTTGCTGTCAAAAAGACTGACAACCGGAATTCAGCTGCACTACGTTAATAAAGGTCAGAACACTAGAGGGTACTTTAGAAATATGTTTTGCAGTTCAGTGGGTCATTATAATACTGGGGCGCACTACAGGCAGGTTATAACCATAGGACATTAAACTACAAGGGAAAAGCAGGGGGTACTATAACTACATGGGGCACTACAGGGAAGCAGTTTACATACTGGAGCTAGTACAGTGGGGCATAGTAAATACTGGGGCCAGTATAAGGGGCATTTTACCAACTGTAGACACTATATTGGGCTTTATAACTACTGGGGCTTTATTGGGGGAGGGGGGTTGTGGCATTATAACTAATGGAGACTCCAAAGGGGTGTCCTGTTAGTGCTGGGGGCACTATAGGATGTGGTGGGCCTTACTTCTACTGGGGGCATTTTGATGGCATAATTACTACTGGAGGTACAGTAGGTATTATTATTGGACACTATATTGTTACTAATGTAAGTGCTTTTGAGTAGCACTATTAGTATGAGGGGACTGTCTGTATGTTACTATTATTTCTGCAGTATACTGTAGTATTTGGGAGTATTAGGTAGCACAGTGGGCACAGTATTGCGGTAGCAGCAGGATAACATTGTTGGGGCACCACGGGGAAGGGGGGGATGAAAACATGAGGAATCTATCTATGTGTGTCTGTGTGCTAAACCCTGCAGAGATAAGAAGTGGCTGAAAGAAATCATCATGGCGGTCTGGTCCAAATGGAGAAAAAGAGGAAAGAGAACATCTACATCAGAGCATCACTGGATATAAGAGTTATGTGGTGATGAATTCTATTAATAAAAATTTGATATGAAAGCAGCCTGTCATCTGGAAGTGTGCGGCCAATATCTCTGGCCGAGTTTGAGACCCCTGCTGTATACAGATGAAGCAATCCTGATCTTCTTTCTTAATGTGTTAAGTAAACACTGGCAAGAAACTTTTAACTGACTTTTTCTTTTGATTTCAAAGGCTTTTGTGCCGTGATATTATGATCTAGTTTGGAACTGGTCCATCTGTACATCATGATAAAAATAAATCCTAAAGCTTCACACTTTGGAATCACATGATGTTCAAAGAGCATAGCATGTGGATGTCCACCTGCTGAGCTGAGTACTGGTGGACACACCTGCTCAGTCCCTCTCCCCATAGCCAGATTTCTTCATAGTGACCCTCAGCTCACCCCAGCCAGTAAATATAGATTTCTGCCCAGCTTCCCTACATAGTTTTTAAGGATTTTCATACTGTGGGTGTCATACATCATATAGGATCACTATTCTGGATCCCACTATAGCTATGAGCAGAGTAATAAAAAGAGATATTCTTATTAGCTGCCAGAAGGGGGAGGAAACTGATTACACTCAAATCCTGTACCTAGAAAATAAGATGAGAAAGCTATTTTTATGTTACAAACACTACACATTAATTTAAAACAGTCCTCAACAGGATTTTGGTATGAAAATTATCCATAGGATGATTAATTCAAGGGAAATTATTTTTGTCCTAGAGGGTAGTATGCAACCAAAATGCAAAAATTATCTCCTTTTTATCTCTTAAAGGGTTTCTGTCACCAGTTTTTTCGGTATGAATCAGGCTGACATTAGAGATGTGCTAATGTCACCTGATTCCAAATATATATCTGTTTTATTTACTGGTGCCCCCATTTTTATATAAAATGAACTTTTATTTTATGCTAATAAGGCCTCTAGGTGCAAGGGGCGTTACCCCTGCTCCTAGAGGCTCTGTTGATTGACAGGACCAGGCAGAGAAGAAACACTCAATTCACCATAGCTTGCAAGGACCTTCAATTATATCATGACCATGTGATCAGTCACATGGTTTAGGAGGAGACAGGCTGTTTGTGTGATTCTAACCATGTGACTGATCACATGGTCATGACATCATTGAAGGTCCTTGCAAGCTATGGTGAATGGAGTGTTTCTTCTCTGCATGGGCCTGTCAATCAACAGAGCCTCTAGGAGCAAGGGTAACGCCCCTTGCACCTAGAGGCCTTATTAGCATAAAATAAAAGTTTATTTTATCTAAAAATGGGGGCACCAGTAAATAAAACAGATATATATTTGGAATCAGGTGACATTAGCACATCTCTAATGTCAGCCTGATTCATACCGAAAAAACTGCTGACAGAAACCCTTTAAAAACATAGACATTAAGGTTCATATTAACAAATAATTAAAATAGGTGTATGGAGAGGGTTAGTATGCATGTATCACAATATCCTGAAGAAAGAAGAACTGAAATAGAAATACAAAAATGCAATAAAAAATTATATAATTTAGCTTTGTGTAAACCTACTTCATATGCTATGCCGGTAACAAGGACCTTGATTTGAAAAGGTTGTCCTTTTATAAACGGCAGCGGGGCTTTCTCTATTCTTTCGCCCCAAAGATTGTTCTCCTTTGTATTGAAGATTACACGTTGTTCATCAAAACGGACATTGAAGTGAAAGGCAATATCATCATCTTCCACAGTACCACACTGTAAATTCACCGAAAACCTATAAGAAAAATATATTGGCCGATGATTGCAATTGCCTTAGATTAGCAAGAAGTTTTTCTGAAGCAGAGAAAGACGATTACAGAGATTTGCTCCTTTACTCCTATTTCCAATCTGGTATAAATATCTGCTTGAATGTATACAAAACTAGCTTCGCCTGGGTATATTTCATCTATTTCATTTAATGTTTCTGTGTGTCGTTGCAGAGAGAAAGTCAATGCAGCTAACAGAAGTTGATTTTTACCTTCATTTTTTCAATCCCCATTGGCTGCGGAGTGGTGAGGGGGCATGACCTGACTGGGTCGGGGGCGTGGTTTACAGAGACCTTGGGGGGGTGCTTTTAGGACCTTCTTTTCAGGGTGGCCCGAATTATAGGTCAATGCCATGGTAATTTGAGGAAACACATTGAGTAGCAGTGGAAGAAAACGTTGCTTCGCACGGGTATTTTTAATCTATTTCATTTAATGTTTGTGTGTGTGTCATTGCAGAGAGAAAGTCTCCTTCCCACCCATTCCTGTAGCTGACAGAAGTTGATTTTTACCTTCATTTTTTCAATCCCCATTGGCTGCGGAGTGGGAGAGGGCGTGGCCTGGCCGGGGGCGTGGTTTAGCGGGACCTTGGGGGGGTGCTTTTAAGTCCTTTTAGTGGAAGAAAACATCTTTTATTACTACTGAACGGTAGTAGTCTAATATTAGTCTATTTCATCTAATGTTTCTGTGTGTTGTTGCAGAGAGAAACTCACCCTCCCAGCCCTGTAGCTGACAGAAGTTTATTTTTTCCTTCATTTTTTCAATCCCCATTGGCTGCGGAGTGGGAAGGGGTTTGGTCTGACAGAGTCGGGGTGTGGCTTAGTGAAACCTGGAGCAGGTGTTGTAAGTCCTTCTTTTTAGAGTGGTATGAATCACAGGTCGGTGCCATGGTAATTTATGAGGACACGCAATGGGTAGCAGTGGAAGATTTATTCCTGAATGGTCATAGTCTAAAATTAGTCTAAAACATAAGTTATATTTATGGTAACCGGAATACCCCTTTAACAGTATCATCCACAGCGCTCTGCCCCTTTAAAGCATTGAATAGAAATGACTGGATTGTTACCTGAGATCCTCAGCTGGCTGCTAATTACCTGGCTGTGTTGTTATGGAAACCTGCCCTCCGTGCGTGTGTCTGTGCAGAGAATGGCAGTTGGGGTTTAAAACCAATGCTGTCAGGCGAATATTGGCTAATGCAGGTCATATTTTGAGAATATCTCGGGAACATTATGTCCTAGAGAGATGAGACCTGATGTACCTGTGTGCCGAATTTGGTTAAAATCGGTCCAGTAGTTTGGTCGCGCATAGAGAACAGACGGACAGGCAGACAGAAACTCATTTTTATAATATTAAGAGATATAACGATGTGATATATTAAAATAATTACAAACCTTACAGCTGTGGATAGGACAGTGCCATTGATAATAAACGTGGTGCCATCAAGCATGCCACTGTGAAAATGGGTGCTGTATGGAACAAGCTAGAAAGTAAAGAGGGCAATTATTAGAGAAATCCAACTACATTGAGCCTGAAGGACCAAAAATGTATCAGAAAAAGTAAGTACAGATGAGTCCTCCCTTCTCTTTACCTTTCTTTAACATAGATGGTGTGAGATGATAAAAAAAGACATCTATCACTCATAATCTCCCATGTTAAAAAGCTTATAGATTAAAAGGGCATTGCCTTCTGGGACATTGATAGCCAACCAGTGTCAGATATACTGGACAGTATGTAAGTCCCACCTCCAGAAAGGCTGTGCTCTCTATTCTCTGCTATGGGACTGCCGAAAATAGCAAAGCCTACTCATTTGTAAATTTTTTGGAGCTCTAATAGAAAGAAATAGTGAACACTCTGCACATGTGTGGTGCACTCTTCTTCTATTTGGGGGCTTGTTCTGGAGATAGGACCCATACCTATCTGACATTGGTGGCATATCCAAGTGATACATTGAAAATAGAGTCAAGACATTGACAAGGTTAGAAATAATGATTTTTATTTGAAATAATAATTTTCTCCTTCAAACTTTGCTTTCGTCAAAGAATACTCCATTTGGAGCAGTTATAGTATTGCAGACCTTTGGCATTCTAGCTGTTAATTTGCTGAGGTAATATGGAGAAATTTCAACCCATGCTTCCAGAAGTCCCTCCTACAAGTTGGAATGGCTTGATGGGCACTTTTTGCATACCAGACAGTCAAGCTGCTTCCACAACAGCTCAATGGGGTTGAGATTTGGTGACTGCGCTGGCCACTCCATTACAGATAGAATACCAGCTGCTTTCTTCTTCCCTAAATAGTTCTTCCATAATTTGAAGGTGTGCTTTGGGTCATTGTCCTGTTGTAGGAGGAAATTGGCTCCAGTCAATCGCTGTCCACAGGGTATGGCATGGCGTTGCAAAATGAAGTGATAGCCTTCCTTATTCAAAATCCCATTTACCTTGTACAAATCTCCCACTTTATCAGCACCAAAGCAACCCCAGACCATCACATTACCTCCACCATGCTTGACAGATGGTGTCAGGCACTCTTCCAGCATCTTTTTAGTTGTTCTTCTGTGTGATCCAAACACCTTAAACTTTGATTTGTCTGTCCATAACACTTTCCAATCTTCCTCTGTCCTATATCTATGTTCTTTTGCCCATATTAATCTTTTCCTTTTATTAGCCAGTCTCAGATATGGCTTTTTCTATGCAACTCTGCCCTGAAGGCCAGCATCCCGGAGTCGCTTCTTCACTGTAGACGTTGACACTGGCATTTTGCGGGTACTATTTAATTAAGCTGCCAGTTTAGGACCTGTGAGGCGTCTATTTCTCAAACTAGAAACTCTAATGTACTTGTCTTGTTGCTCAGTTGTGCAGCGGGGTCTCCCACTTCTCTTTTTACTCTGGTTAGAGCCTGTTTGTGCTGTAGTAGTAGGGAGTAGTACACAACGTTTTAGGAAATCTTTAGTTTCTTGGCAATTTCTCACATGATGTAGCCCTCATTTCTAAGAACAAGAATAGACTGTCGGGTTTCACATAAAAAGTTCTCTTTTTCTGGCCAAACCCACAAATGTAATGCTCCAGATTCTCAACTAGCTCAGAGAAAGGTCAGTGTTATAGCTTCTCTAAACAGCAAAACTGTTTTCAGCTGTGCTAACATACTTGCACAAGGGTTTTCAAGGATTTTGTAAACATCCATTAGCCTTTTTATACAGTTAGCAAAGAAAATATACCATTACAACACTGGAGTGATGGTTGCTGGGAATAGGTCTCTATACACCTATGTAGATATTGCATTAAAAAGCAGACGTTTGCAGCGAGAATAGTCATTTACAGTACCACATTAACAATGTATACAGTGTATTTCTGATTAATTTAATGTTATCTTCATTGAAAAAAACTGCTTTTCTTTCAAAAATAAGGAAATTTCTAAGTGACTCTAAACTTTTGAAAGGTAGTGTATATACAGTACAGACCAAAAGTTTGGACACACCTTCTCATTCAAAGAGTTTTCTGTATTTTCATGACTATGAAAATTGTAGATTCACACTGAAGGCATCAAAACTATGAATTAACACATGTGGAATTATATACTTAACAAAAAAGTGTGAAACAACTGAAAATATGTCTTATACTCTAGGTTCTTCAAAGTAGCCACCTTTTGCCTTGATTACTACTTTGCACACTCTTGGCATTCTCTTGATGAGCTTCAAGAGGTAGTCACCTGAAATTGTATTCCAACAGTCTTGAAGGAGTTCCCAGAGATGCTTAGCACTTGTTGGCCCTTTTGCCTTCACTCTGCGGTCCAGCTCACCCCAAACCATCTCCATTGGGTTCAGGTCTGGTGACTGTGGAGGCCAGGTCATCTGGTGTAGCACCCCATCACTCTCCTTCTTGGTCAAATAGCCCTTACACAGCCTGGAGGTGTGTTTGGGGTCATTGTCCTGTTGATAAATAAATGATGGTCCAACTAAACGCAAACCGGATGGAATAGCATGCCGCTGCAAGATGCTGTGGTAGCCATGCTGGTTCAGTATGCCTTCAATTTGAATAAATCCCCAACAGTGTCACCAGCAAAGCACCCCCACACCATCACACCTCCTCCTCCATGCTTCATGGTGGGAACCAGGCATGTAGAGTCCATCCGTTCACCTTTTCTGCGTCGCACAAAGACACAGTGGTTGGAACCAAAGATCTCAAATTTGGACTCATCAGACCAAAGCACAGATTTCCACTGGTCTAATGTCCATTCCTTGTGTTCTTTAGCCCAAACAAGTCACTTCTGCTTGTTGCCTGTCCTTAGCAGTGGTTTCCTAGCAGCTATTTTACCATGAAGGCCTGCTGCACACAGTCTCCTCTTAACAGTTGTTGTAGAGATGTGTCTGCTGCTAGAACTCTGTGCGGCATTGACCTGGTCTCTAATCTGAGCTGCTGTTAACCTGCGATTTCTGAGGCTGGTGACTCGGATGAACTTATCCTCCGCGGCAGAGGTGACTCTTGGTCTTCCTTTCCTGGGGCGGTCCTCATGTGAGCCAGTTTCTTTGTAGCACTTGATGGTTTTTGCGACTGCACTTGGGGACACTTTTAAAGTTTTCCCATTTTTTTGGACTGACTGACCTTCATTTCTTAAAGTAATGATGGCCACTCGTTTTTCTTTACTTAGCTGCTTTTTTCTTGCCATAATACAAATTCTAACAGTCTTTTCAGTAGGACTATCAGCTGTGTATCCACCTGACTTCTGCCCAACACAAGTCATGGTCCCAACCCCATTTATAAACCAAGAAATCCCACTTATTAAACCTGACAGGACACACATGTGAAGTGAAAACCATTTCAGGTGACTACCTCTTGAAGCTCATCAAGAGAATGCCAAGAGTGTGCAAAGCAGTAATCAAAGCAAAAGGTGGCTACCTTGAAGAACCTAGAATATAAGACATATTTTCAGTTGTTTCACACTTTTTTGTTAAGTATATAATTCCACATGTGTTAATTCATAGTTTTGATGCCTTCAGTGTGAATCTACAATTTTCATAGTCATGAAAATACAGAAAACTCTTTGAATGAGAAGGTGTGTCCAAACTTTTGGTCTGTACGGTATATATATATATATAATGTAACAACTCAGGGTCACTTAACTCTTTAGGATCATTGTCTTTTCAGCTTAGATGGTCGGCACACCTGACTTCAACTCCAACACTTCAGACTTGGGTGCAAACTGGCACAACAGTCAAAAACATAAACCATAACCATAAATCCTCGGCCGTCTGGCCACTAACTACACAGTATTATCCCTCTTTATTAGGATCTGGGTCCAAAGCTCCCCAAAACACCACTCAGTGCTTACCTCACACACAGGGTTAGAGGGTCCTGGTTCCCACAGGCCTTGGTGCAGCCTGTTTCTCCCTTAGGCTGGGAGCTCTGATTGAGGTGCTCAGCCCACATCTACCTGAGCTCCTCAGCTACTAATTAACTTCATTACCTTCTCTACCTAGCTGGTGCAGACTGAGGGAAAACTCTATTTACCAGTCTTTCTTGTTCTACACAAAAATACGCTACATGTGGGCAATTGATGACCTCAGGATAGGTCATCATATCTGATCAGTGGAGGTCTGACATCTCCTCTTCAAATAACTGTTCAGTGCTGGTGCCCGGGAATCGAACCCCCACCAATAAGATACTGATGACCTATCCTGAGGATAGGTCATCAATATTCATGGCTGCACAACCCCTTTAAGGCATCCAAACTCATGATTAGTGTCAGTGAGATGGACTGTCCGGCTCACGTGTAACCTTTCATGCATGGGATCCATCGGGCCTAAAACACAATGCACCTATGAGTAGGTGCCTAGGTAAGCCTAACTTTACTAGTTTTGAGATCACAATAAGCAGAGTCACAAGCAAACTGCACTATAATACATTTTTTGTGTACGGCACAGTACGATCAGTTTCATTAATCCATTCATCATGTTTGGAAAGGAAGTGAAGTTTTTGTTTTCTTTAAACTCTATGTACACTGCACTGGGTCCCTCACCATGTTCTCCTCACCATATTGCTCTCTTTTTGGTGTACATTTAGTCATCGTAGACTACACTCTTCCATAAGGTGGGGGGATATCACAAAAATCGTAAACCACGTGGTTTACTTTGTTTTGAAATTACAAAATAATAGAAGAATGAAACTGCACTAAATGTAAGAAATGGAAAAATGACTCTGGAAACCTACAGTAGGTTATATAATTTATATAGTTGACTATGTGGGGTAAGAGCCTTACATGCTTACAGATATAGTGAAAGTTTCCTAGCTCTCTACCACATGTACTGCACATTGGAAGGTGAGACTGTTTCTAACATTAGAAAGTTTATAGTCTATAAGGGGAAATTATAGGACACCAAACTGTGTAATTTACCCAACACCAGCCCCTCCCCCCTCTCCTGCTCCCATTATAACCATATCTTGGTGTAATCAGTACTCACTGGATCGATGACGATTGGGTTAGACATAATGACTAGTACAGCTAAAAGATTCTTCTGAGTTGCTGAGATGTGTCAAGCAAGGCTGGAAGACAATGCTTTTTATTGCCGGGCCTCGGAATGTCATCCAGAGCGCTGCCTAGTGGGCAGACCAGGATGTGGTTGTATGATAAAGCAGAAAATAACATTTGGCTTCACTTGTGACAAGGTCTCATGTTGTTGTGACTCTTTCAGGTCATATACAGATGCCAAGCTCCTTCAATCATCTGTACGCTAGTTATCATCTGAGGCCATGAGTCTAGCCTAGGGCAGCATCTTTGTAGCATCACTAACCGTAAAGTATTTGCATTTGGTTAGTAAAATTCATCCTTATGTTTAGATACAGTTACATTAGTTTGGCCTATCTCAGTCCCTGATTGCAGCACAGGGTCACTTACTTTTATTGTGCAGACATTTTCTTAAAAATGCTGTTGAGCAACTGCAGCAGGACCAAAGCCCTGGAGTCCACTCAATGCAATGGAAGTTCTTGTGGGTCTTAAGTGTAAAGAATCAGCCATAATGGCTGCGGGGCCTAAGTTTTCAGGGGAACCCAAGCTGGCCTGTCTGCCATGCTGTGTCCTCACTAAGATCTGCTATAAAAGCTGCTAATTAGAGATGAGCGAATCAAAGTTGCCAAAGTGTAATTCGATTTGCACCGAAGTGATAATGAATCGCATTTTTTACTAAAAGGGCTGCTGCACATGTTAAAACATGAAGCTAAGAACTCTGGGAAGGAGGGATCACGCAAAATCCCATGCATGCAGCCAATCAGCAGCCAGCCCCTGTGATGTCACAACCCTATAAATAGCCTCAGCCATTTTGGATTCAGCCATTTTCCAGTGTCCTTTGTGCAGAGAGAGACGTCAGCAGGCGCTAGGGAAAGTGCTAGGTAAGACTTGAAATACTTTTTTTGGCTGTATAGAAGTTCAGGGAAAGATCATTAAAGATCATTAGAAGTGTAGGGAAAGGATAGGGAGGAATTATTCCACACTATATAAGGAGAACAGGGTCCAATAGGGGAATGTACGAGGTCCAATAGGGGAATGCCTGGGTAATTGGAACAATCCTATTACACCGTGCTGCACTGACTGGGGATCCAAATTGCCATTATACTGCTGCAATTAAGTTTGCAATAGATGATACCTCTGTAATTCCAGCAAACCCTGCTTGGTATTGGGGTGCAAGTGCTGTGTGACACAGCTATTACCAGGTTGTATTATTTGGAAATATTTGTACGTCTTATTAGTCCTTGTGCGGTGCAGTTATATGTTCTAAAGCCTTTATTTGGGTGTAATAGTGAGAAAAAAGGTTTATTAGCCATTCAGCGGTGAAGTTATATGTTCTGAAGCCTTTTTTGGGGTGTATTAGTGACAAAACTACAGCCTTTTTTGGGGTGTATTAGTAAAAAAAAGCTTATTAGTCTTTGTGCGGTGGAGAGACAAAATTACAGCCTTTTGTGGGGTGTATTAGTGGGAAATAAAGTAATATTTGACGTTCACCGGTGCTGTTATATGTTCTAAAGCCTTTTTTGGTGTGTATTAGTGGGGAAAAGGGCTTATTAGCCTTTGTGCGGTGAAGTGACAAAAGTACAGACTTTTTGGGGTGTATTAATTTTCTTTTAATTTATTTATTTGTTCTAACAGTATGTCAGACAGAGAAGTGACAGGCCCTGCACAGGGGAGTGGAAGAGGCCTAAATGTTTTTGGCGCAGACACAGGTCACAGCAGAGTAAGGGGGTGTGTCAGCAGGGGTTACTTTGAGAGTCCTGAGCTCCCAGTGTCATCTAGCGGTCGTGTCTTGGCCAGAACCCAGCGGTTCTTGATTGGTTGACTTGGTCATCCGCTTCGTCCCAAGTGACATCAGACACTGTCAGCCAAGAGTCGGTGAGTACATCAAACAAAACCCTTGGTTGCCATGGCCTGGGAGCAGGCCCTGTGCGCTCACCTGTCCACAACCTTCCTCTGTCTTTTTCTGTTGCCTAAGCCAAAGAAGTACTGTATGCTGTTGGCTCAGCCCCACTATACAGCGAGGACAAGCTACTAGAGGGCAGCCAGCAGCTACTGGCCATCCAAGATGTGAAGGAGACATCCACCACTTCCTCCGATAGGTGGGCAAGTAGTGATGAGGAGAGAGGCTTGGGAGCTGGTGTTGCGAGCGGTCAAGCTCCTAGCTCAGAGAGTGTTGAAGAGGACATCAGTGTCATGCCGACAGTACTCGATGATGATGGAGCCGGGTGAATTAGGGGCTTCATATTTATCGGGAGAAGTGAGGCAGTGGTGGAGTCAGCAAGTCGGTGGTGTGGCCGGGAGTCAGCAGGATGGCAGCAGTGGGAGGTCGGGAGCCAAATGTGCCCAGGATAGACCACCCACTTCACAGGAGCCTACCTGCCTGGAATGTAGTGTTCTAGGGGTTTACAGAGGCAGGGGTTGTAGCAGTCAGTCAGTGCCGAGTGTTGGGGTAAAATCACCTACTCGGCAATTTGGCAGTTTTTGTTAAGCCGCCAGAGGAGGAGAACATGGCCATTTGCTGAATCTGTGGGCAGAAGGTGAAGCGTGGCCAGGGTGCCAATTGGCAGCGCAGCCCTGCATGAACATATGCAGCATCACCATAAAGTGGGCTGGGAGAACCGTGACTCTGATGTGGTCCAGCCTGCCGCAGCAACTACTGCATCACCCAGTGGCACACACCCAATTTCAGGCAGTTAAGGCTCCACCACCTCAGCCAAAGGGAGCTGTCTGTCTTTTCCATCACTCATTCTGTCAGCATCACCGAAGCGATTGCCAAAAGACAACTGTATGAATGTGGTCATCCTACGGAACAGAAGCTGAACGTGCCCCTGGCCACGTTGCCGGTACTACAGTCCTTCCTTTTCCAAATGGTGAAGTCTGAACCTTCCAGAGAAATTATGGCTTGTGCCGAGCAGAGGTGGAAAGTCCCAAGCCGTCATTTCTTTGCAAAAAAAGGCAATACCAGCCCTGCACACATATGTTGAGCAGAAGGTGGGCCAGTCCTTGAGCCCATTGGTGTCTGCCAAAGTGCAGGGGATCACCGACGTGTGACGCTTTAACTATGGTCAGGGACAATACATGTCCTTTATGGCCTACTGGGTGAATGTGGTTCCTGTCCAGCCACACCAGCAACTTGACCAAGTGACGTCACTTCCGCAACCACGTTCTTACGCCATTGATCCTACGACAATGTCCACTTCTACCTCAGCCTCCACTCAGAGACAATTCACAGTACCCCTCCAGGATACCACATGTGCAGGGCACGGCGGTGTCGCGCTGTTCTACCCCTCGTTTGCCTGGGCGAATGGAGTCACACAGGGGAGGAACTGCTCTGTGTCCTTAATCAAGAAATTGAATCCTGGCTTTCTCCGCGACAACTCAGAACCATGGTGACCGACAATGGGAAGAACATGGTGTGACGCGGCGTCAAGGAGAGCTGAGCCATGCGCCTTGCATGGGGCACTTGTTCAATCTGGTTGTCAAGCGGTTCCTAAAGTCTTCCACCCATCTGCAAGATAACCTAAAAATGGCCAGGAAACTTTGCATGCACTTCAGCCACACCGCAAAGAACACCCTCCTTGAGCTGCAGCAGCAGAACGGCATCCCCCAACATAGGCTGATATACGACGTTTTTCACCAGTTGGAATTCCACCCTCCTTATGAGGGACTGATTATATGAACAGAGAAAAGCCATAAACAATTTCTTGATGATGCAGGCAGACAGAGGTACTCCACTGTTTAACTTAGATGCTAGCCAGTGGAAGCTCATGCGTGATATCTGCCAGTTCCTCAGGACCTTTAAAGAGGCCGCTTTATTTGTTAGTCGCCATGACTAAGGGATAAACAACGTCATTCCACAGGTTCATGTTCTGGAACTGATGCTGCTAAATCTGGCTGGCCAGGGAACAGGAGACGTGGCGACTACATCTCATGGCCACATGAGCCCTGTGGGGGCTGAACTACAGGAGGAGGACATTCGACCAAAAGCCATGTGTATAGAAATGGTTGGTTTTTCTACACAGGTGACAGGAGAGGAGGATCAGCGAAAGAAGCTAGAGGGTGATGAGGAGGACAAGGCAGAGGACCCCAAGGCCTGATGCATCAGACTAGATCATCCATGGTGCCACACCAACACTTTGACAAAAGAGACCGGTTTCTTCTGGCTACCTGCCTGAGCTACTATTCTGATGCTGCTGCCTGATGCCACACATCTGATGCCAAGTCCTCCTTCTTACACCCACCATCGTCAGTGGGTACTGTTATTGTGACCCACCTCCACACTCTGTCATTGTGCCACTCTGTGGCCTCTTGGTGCTGCTGCTGCCACCTCCACACTCTGTCATTGTGCCACTCCATGGTCTTCTCATGCTGCTGCTGCCACCTCCACACTCTCTCATTCTGCCACTCTGTGGCCTCCTCGTGCTGCTGCCAGCTCAAGCTCTGTCATTGTGTCACTCTGTGGTCTCCTTATGCTGCTGCCACTTCATCACTCTGTGATCTCCTCATGCTGCTGCCACTTCACCACTCTGTGGTCATACTAATGACACATCACCGCATTGTGGTCCCCTCATGCTGCTGACATCTCACCACTGCACTGCACTCACCACTGATGCCACCTCACCACTATGTCACTGGGCCACTCTGTGGTATCCTCTGACAGATCCTGTCTATGTAGCAGCTGTAAGGCCTGTATGACATGGTCCTTATTTTGCATCAGAATTGGCTTATGATTGGTAGCCAAAAGCCAGAGTGGGTACAAAACACAGAAGACATGCAAATATTCTATTTACATGTCATCTCTGATTTTGATCCACTCCTGTTTTTTTTTTGGCTTTATTAATACTGATGGATTACTGACCAAATGCTGTCCGAGTGAAGGTGGATGCTCAACTGACAGAATCCGTTTTTTGGGTGTTATTGTTCTGACGGATCAAAGGAAAGGCAAAATAATCAATGACATCAACACAAACTTACTGCTGACACTCTCCACTCTGTCAGGGGGGCTCTACTTGTATAAGTGTTTAATAGAACAGGTTCTGTAGACATCTATGTGGAATGAGCTGATGAAGGTGTAACAGGAATGTGCTTCTTCTTGACACTAACATTGACCTGTAAGGCTGAGTTCACACTTGAGTTATTTTGGCCCCATAACTGCCCAAATAAGTTACAGTGGGGAAAAAATTATTTAGTCAGCCACCAATTGTGCAAGTTCTCCCACTTAAAAAGATGAGAGAGGCCTGTAATTGACATCATAGGTAGACCTCAACTATGAGAGACAAAATGAGGAAACAAATCCAGAAAATCACATTGTCACAAAAAATCACAAATTATTGTGGAAAATAAGTATTTGGTCACCTACAAACAAGCAAGAATTCTGGCTCTCACAGACCCATAACTTCTTCTTTAAGAGGCTCCTCTGTCCTCCACTCATTACCTGTAGTAATGGCACCTGTTTGAACTTGTTATCAGTAATATATAAAAATATAAAAGAAACCTGTCCACAACCTCAAACAGTCACACTCCAAACTCCACTATGGTTAAGACCAAAGAGCTGTCGAAGGACACCAGAAACAAAATTGTAGACCTGCACCAGGCTGGGAAGACTGAATCTGCAATAGGCAAGCAGCTTGGTGTGAAGAAATCAACTGTGGGAGCGATAATTAGAAAATGGAAGACATACAAGACCACTCAAGACCACTGATAATCTCCCTCCATCAGGGGCTCCACGCAAGATCTCACCCTGTGGGGTCAAAATGATCACAAGAACTGTGAGCAAAAATCCCAGAACTACAGTACACAGGGGGACCTAGTGAATGACCTGCAGAAAGCTGGGACCAACGTAACAAAGGTTACCATCAGTAACACACTACGCTGCCAGGGACTCAGATCCTGCAGAGCCAGACGTGTCCTCCTGCTTAAGCCAGTACATATCCAGTCCCATCTGAAGTTTTCTAGAGAGCATTTGGAGATGGGCCTGGATATGTACTGGCTTAAGCAGGGGGACACGTCTGGCTCTGCAGGATCTGAGTCCCTGGCAGCGTAGTGTGTTACTGACAGTTATATGAACAGAGAAAGGCCATAAACGATTTCTTGATGATACAGGCAAACAGAGGTACTCCACTGTTTAACTTAGATGTTTAAGGTGATATCTGCCAGTTCCTCGGGCCCTTTGAGGAGGCCACTTTATTTGCTAGTCGCCATGACTACTGGATGAATAACGTCATTCCACTGGTTCATGTTCTGGAACAGAAGCTGCTAAATTTGGCTGGCCAGGGGACAGGAGACGTGGCGACTACATCTCATGGCCACATGAGCCCTGTGGGTGCTGAACTAGAGGAGGAGGAGGACATTTGACCACAAGCCATGTGTATAGAAATGGGTGTTTTTCTACACAGGTGACAGGAGAGGAGGAGCAGCAAGAGAAGCTAGAGGGTGTGGAGGAGGACGAGGCAGAGGACCCTAAGGCCTGATGCATCAGACTAGATCACCCATGGAGCCACACTAACACTTTGACAAAAGAGACTGGTTTCTTCTGGCTACCTGCCTGAGCTACTATTCTGATGCTGCTGCCTGATGCCACACATCTGATGCCAAGTACTCCTTCTTGCACCCACCATCGTCAGTGGGTACTGTTATTGTGACCCACCTCCACACTCTGTCATTGTGCCACTCTGTGGCCTCCTTGTGCTGGTCAGATGAAATCAAAGTAGAACTGTTTGGTAGAAACACAACTCGTCGTGTTTGGAGGAGAGTTAATTCTGAGTTGCATTCAAAGAACACCATACCTACTATGAAGCATGGGGGAGGCAACATCATGCTTTGGGGATGTTTCTCTGCAAAGGGACCAGGACAAATGATCCGGGTACATGAAAGAATGAATGGGGCCATGTATCATGAGATTTTGAGTGCAAACCTCCTTCCATCAGCAAGGGCATTCAAGATGAAATGTGGCTGGGTCTTTCAGCATGACAATGATCCCAAGCACACTGCCAGGGCAACGAAGGAGTGGCTTCGTAAGAAGCATTTCAAGGTCCTGGAGTGCCCTAGCCAGTCTCCAGATCTCAACCCCATAGAAAACCTTTGGAGGGAGTTGAAAGTCCGTGTTGCCCAGCGACAGCCCCAAAACATCACTGCTCTAGAGGAGATCTGAATGGAGGAATGTGCCAACATACCAGCAACAGTGTGCGCCAACCTTGTGAAGACTTACAGAAAGCGTTTGACCTATGTCATTGCCAACAAAGGATATATAACAAAGTATTGAGATGAACTTTTATTATTGACCAAATACCTATTTAAACTGGTGGTTTCTTCAGTAGGCAGGTGACGAAAAGTGTTCATTAGAGACTCCAGCTGCTGGTGATGGAGCTTGTGCTGCTCCTGTACCCCACCCCACTCAAGCAGTCATGGCAGTTTTCCTCCGTCCTAAGACATGTCTATGGGGGCAAATTATGGTTCAGTTTGGTTCTGTTATAGATGACGGGAAAACAGTCCTGTCAGCATGTATAACAGAACCAAATGGAACCATTATTTGTCCCCCAAGAACATATATTAAAAGAAAGCAAAATGGAACGCCTCTAAAAGGCCTTCGTTTTGCATTCCATCCTAAAATTCTGTTATATTCTGTTATAACTCTGTTATAATGGAACCTCTTACGGAATTGAATAATGCATTGGGAACCCGCCCTAAGCTTGTTGTCAGAGGAACCCACCGACTCCTGGCTGGAGGTTTCTGATGTCAGTTGAGATGATGTTGAAGTCAACCATTCAAGGATATCTGGGTTGCTGGTCAAGATACGGCCGCTGGATGACAATGGCAGCTCTGACCTGTGGCTGCAACTGCTGCTACCACCACCCCCATCCTTCCTCTTTTCTTCTGCTGCTTTTTTCTGCCAGCTCCAGTAACATTTTTCAATTACAATTTTGTAGTATCTGGCCGCAATATCACCCCAGTTGCACAATTAGAGATTTATAGATTTACTTATGTAAAAAATAATGCAACCCCCCCCCCCAAAATCTGTAGTATTAGTCGGCAATTCCACCCCAATTCCACAATTAAGGATTAATGGATTTAATTCTTAATGAAATCCTAAGAAGCATCATCTACATCAGCAGCAACTTAAGTCTGGAGTCTCTAATGAGCACTTTTCTTCACCCACCTACTGAAGAAACTAGTCACGAGCAGCAGGACATGGAGCAGAACCTAAACCAGCAGGTGGTGGCTTACTTGGACTGTACCCTGCCATCCTAAATCCAAGATCCCTCGAACTACTTGGTTTGTGGCCGCAACTGAGTTTGCCCTGGACAAGCTTTCCTGCCCGGCAAGTAGTGTGGCATTAGAGCAAGTGTTTAATGCAGCGGGGGACATAGTTACCCGAAGGAGAACCTTTTCACACAAAATGTTGAGAGGCTGATCTTTGTAAAAATGAATCAGGGTTGGATCAGCCTGAATTTCCAAACGCTAGTCCCTGATGCATCATCCTAGATCATTCTGGGTGCCACACCAAAACTTTGTAAAATAAATCTGTTTCTTCTGGCCACCGCTTCATCCACTATTCTGATGCTGTCACCCGCCGTCTTTTATACATGACTAATTCCACTAATCCTTGATTGTTTAATTGGGGTGAAATTGTGTCCCGATACTACAGATTTTGGGTTGTTCACGTTCTTTTATAATCAAGGATGAATGGATTTAATTGTGTAATAGAATGTAATTGCCCCAAAATCTGCACTGTCAGGCCTCGATTTCAACCCAATTAGACAATCAAGGATTATCAGATGTACTTATGTATAAAAGAATGTGAATCCCAAAAATCAGTAGTATAAAAACTTCAGTCCAATAACAGAATCAAGGATTAATTGGATTAGTTATGTATAAAAGAATGCAAACAACCTAAACTCTTTAGTATTAGAATGCTATTTAACCCCAATTAGTGCAGCAAAGTGTAACAGAATGGCTCCTATTATCCAGGCTTTATACTGTTCTACAGTCCCTGCTCTCTTCCTATAGTGTGCATAATGCCTCCCTGTTATAGCTCTACATTATCTCTAAGTTGTCCCTGAACTGCTCAGTAGTAATATTTTGTGAATAAAGCCTTTCCTAATCACTGTCCCTAGTGTCTGTAATGTCTCTCCCTGCCCTAAGTTCACTGGAAAATGTTGGAGACCTGTCAGGAGGAGAATTTTTTATAGCGCTGGCTATTTGGCTGGCTGCAAGGCCTTATGGGCGACTCCTCCTTCCTGGGCTTCTTGCTTCCTCTTTCTAACAAGTGCAGCAGCCATTTTGGAAAAAATATGATTCATTACCACGAAGCTCGAAGAAAATCGCCTTCACGACATACCAAATTTTTCCTAAAATTCGGATCGCATTCCACTTTGGCAAATTTGATTCCCGCAACACTAGTCTTGACCACTGCCATCCACTATCTGCTATGTTTGAACAGTGTCCTATGTGTGGCTCTTGTTTTATTATGTGGCACAATGCACAACCATTGTCCATATGCATGTCTCTTACAGGCAGATACAGAAATCCTATATGTTTGACCTACGTTCTGGCTCAGATATTTGAGCAGGTCAGCTATTTTTCTCCATCTACTGTGAAAGTGATAGGTGTTGTTGCTGGTGTGAACACTTGACTGGCAGGGAAGCTTGGTTGGAAAACACTGATTACTGATCACTAGCTTCACATTGCTCTTCCATGGCTCCTGCTTGTAAGGACTAGTGGGGAATCTATCAAAAGCAGGAGGCAGATGAGGCAGGCTGAAGCTGCATCACATCAGAATACACTGGAGATTCTGCACACAGCACTGCTGCATCAAAAAGGATAGAACAGGGGAACAGAAGTGGGCTTGGATTGAGAGCCAATCCGTGTCATCTCTGCTCAACTTACATTCTGCTGTTAGACTACTTAATGTCAGTTATTTCTGTGCATATTGTGGGTATTGTGTTTTTTATCTGACTTGTTCACCCGATTTCTCTTTGTCTTCTCCTTGGACTCTTAGGTGCCTATTCTCCTGTCTTCACGTCTCTGTACCTTTTGTTTTTTTTTTGTTCTCACTGTTCTTGTTTCTGTTATTGCTATTGGATACTGTTTTGGTTTTGACGGTTAATCTCTCTTGGCCTGTCTTCTCTACCTGCTAGCAGCTACCCAGTCAATGCAAGATAGGATTCCATTCCACTCGCCTCTACCAATCAGGGCTGATTGTCACCCGGTCTTTCAGTCCCTCAACCCATATGGTGGGTTTCTCTTGGACCAATTTTGATTGGCTGTTGAGTCTCCTGTATATGGTAGTTACATGTTATGACATGTGTGTCCAGGAGCATTTACAATGAGACACTATGGACAGATAAATGTATGAAAAGTACATCCCACCTATGTATAGATGTGTTCTTTTTTCAGTGTGAGAAATAATACCAATAAGCCTTTTTAATATTCTTTACGTTTCAAGGCATTTTGAGACGAAGGACCACACAACATTTTCCGCTTTGTCTTTTCATTGCAGAATCATTTATTTTATTTATTCATTTATTTATTTTCATCAGCACAGTAATCTGGGACTGTAGCGGGAACTGCTAGAGCTGTCACTCAGAAAGCAGAGGGGAGGGGGCTGGGGAAGTGTTCAGTGAGGAGAGCGCAGGGCACTGAACAAGAAGGGACAGCATTCAGGACACTTGCAATCATGGTGCTAGGGTTAATCGAAGGTGAATTTCTCAGTCTTGAAACCAGCATGACCATCCCTCGAGGTATAATTAAAGTCCTGCTCCCGTCACCTGTGCAGTGCTGTCAGAGGTTTTTAAGGTTTTAGGGGAATGCAGCCTAGAAAAAAAACAAACAATAATTTATGAATAATGTATATTACTGACACTTTACCATCTCAAGCTTATAACATGTTCACACGGTCAATTTTCCATGTGGATTTTGGTACATTTGCCACACCAAAATCTGCACAAAATCTGCTCTCAATCTACCTTCTAATGGGAAATTTGCGCTGGATTTCATGCAGAACATTTTTGGGTGTACAGATTGAAATTCCACATTGCAGAAAGTTTTATTCTGCTCATAAGTGCAAGCATGCTAATGCAACTCTAAGAAAATAGCCTAAATTTAGTTGATATGCACTAAAAATCTGCACCTCATTCCTTTCAAAAAATGTTCTACATTGGATAGATTTCACAAAATCTCTTCCACTCTGCCTCTGCTGTAATATGGTGCATATTTTTCACTTCTGGTATCTTTCTGTCCTCTTTCAAGGAGGACATCTCTTGACCCGACTTGTACTGCTAACTACCGACCTGTTTCTAATCTCCCCTTCATCTCTAAGCTCCTGGAACGTCTTGTCTACTTTGTCTTAATAAGCTATCTTTCTGCAATCTCTCTTCTTGACCCCTTACAATCAGGTTTTTGCCCTCTCAACCCTACAGAAACTACCCTTCAAAGTGTCTAATGATCACCTCACAGCAAAAAGGAACGTCAACTATTCTCTACTGATTCTTCTGGGTCCCTCTGCAGCAACTAATACGGTAGACCACAAACTCATCCCCACTATACTTCACTTAATTGGCCTTAAGGCCATTGCATTCTTCTGGTTATCTTCCTATCTCTCCGCTTCTTCAGTGTATCAGTCGCTGGCTCTACTTCTCCTTTTCCTCCTGATGTTGGGGTTCCTCAAGGTTCAGTACCAGGTCCTCTACTCTTCTCTCTCTACATAGCACCGATCGAACAGATTATCAGTAGATTTGGCTTTCTGTACCATCTCTATGCTGATGATATACAACTATATATTTCATCCCCTGACATCACCCCTTTAAAATACTTTTTAAAATTACTTTACTCACGTAACTGAGTTTCATCCCTTTCTGTGGGGGGTCAACAGCTCATCAAGTACCTGAGTCTCCCAGGATACACTGCAGTTAGCTACTGCCTCCTTGCATAGAAAATCGTCCATCACATATAGCTCCAGAGATACCTAGAGAATGTAATTTCCCCACAATTTCCTCCTCCACTGTCTAGAGAGATAAAGCTATATGTATTTATGAATTTAGGGATGAATTAATAAAAGTAGTCTTGGCTGCTTCACCTGCTTCTCTATGAGATCACTACATCAGCAATGTCAGGAGGAAGGGAGTGGGGAAGCTACTGAGCATGTCAGTCCACCTCAGAAAGCAAAATAAGGTGGACCAGAAAGATAAACAACAGGGCACGCTACTACAGAGGACAATGTACATAAAAAAAAATATTCTGAACTATATTTTTATTGCATGTATTTTAGAATAATATTTCATTTGAAATGTCCTCTCCATGGCATAGTATTACTTTTCATGGGATAACCCCTTTAAGAATTAAAAAAAAGTCCTGCATTTAGTATATTGTTCTGACCTAAGAGATTGCTTGTGTGAATTTGATGGAATCCACCATGTTCATTTCCTGCAGTATGGTGCAGTTTCACATCTTTTGATGAGAAGCAATGAAATACATGGGTTTTCCAGTATCAAACTTGGATTTCTTGGCCCACCATAGTAAATTATACTTTGGGACCAACCCAATAAGTTATGATTTAAATAAATAGACTCTAGGGGTAAGTCATTGGCTCCAAAGGCAGCTTTAAATGTTTGGAGCATGGGTCAATTGGAGGATCCTCTAGTACTCCGGCGGGTCAGGTTGACACTGGGTCAGCTATAATCATAGAAGTGATAGCTATTTATCTGATCCGCAGGGATCTAAATTCCCACATCACCACCAATCAGCTGTTTCAGAGTAGCCACAATATGGGAAATTGGTGTTGGAGGTGCTGTATATAGTTCTGTTCATTGTGTAGTGGATTGAGCTGGTTGAGGTGTAGTTCCAATGCTGACAACTGGCGACAATGCTACTACAGAACCATTGATTAGTGGGGATGACAGTATCAAACCCCTGTGGATCAGGTATTGATGGCATCACTTCTAAAATCCAGGAAAACCCCTTTAATTGAACCAAAGTCATACAGTCTCTCTTACCCCTTGTGCTTCGATCTCAACACTTTTCAGATCAATATCACCATTTACTGCTAAAGTGTTGACCTGTTCTATAGGAATTCTGTGAGCATATTCCACAAATAGACTTCTCCCCACAGAAACCTGGAAGAGAGAAACAACTCAAATGGAGAAAGAGGCAAAATTGTGACATCAAAATATGAGAGCTACACATATATCTGTGATTTTAGCTATCTACAAGCACCCCAAACTTATGGGTGGATGATTTTCACAAGTCCAGTTCTTTGTTTGAAGTAAAGTTCAAGACCTCTCTTTTATGCCTGACCTTCTTCATGGTGGTAGGCCTTCATATTTTGGTTTTTCAATGAACAAGCCAATAAAAAAAACCATGTACGTTTTGAGGTCACACATGTAAAAACTCATAACCTGCAGCAGAAATCTACAACATTGACATGCTTCACCACAGGTCAAGTTATGGGCAGATTTGGTTGCAGAAACGTTCTGCACTGTGGGGCTGTTATTCGCTCCGAAAGGGTTTTCTGAGATTCTGAAACTGATGATAGGTCACCCTCGCCAATCAGTGATCTGATATGGATGATCTATCCTGAGCATACGTCTCGGACAATCAAACTCTCGGACAATCCCTTTAATCACTGTCCTTTTGTCCTAGCCGGTATATATCAGTGTACAGGAGAAATGCATAAATGAATACCATCATAAAACACAAAGGCTGGCATTAGCAAATAATGAAAGGGCAGGGAAGCATTAGGACATATTATATCACAGTCATGGCATCCAGGGAAAGGATAAATCCCCCCACCCCCAAATAAAGAATAAATAAAAGTGAAGAGAAAAATATAACAATCCAAAATTCTGCCTTATGTAGACCTACTTTATAGTCTTGGCTTGTGACGAGGATCCGGATTTCAAAAGGTTGCCCCTTAGTAAATGGAACCTCAAATTTACGTTCTTCCGTCCCCCAGATTCCATTTTGCCTTGTGTTGCAGACAACAAATCCATCATCAACACGGGGATTGAAATGGAAGGCGACGTCATCATTTACATCACTACCAGTTTGGAAATTTATGCTAAAGCTGAAAGGAAAAATACATCGGCCATCAGGAATGCAATTGTTTACAGATTAGATTAGAAAGAAGAAACATTCTATAAACTGGATCATAAGAGGGGTAATGCGATCCTGGAAAGATTCCCTCCCCTTCGGTGTTTTACAAACGCTTCCGGTTTTGGCTTCTGAATACTGATGCCATATACTGTACTGACCCTCATCATTGCCCATGCTTAGAAGACCCATGAAGTATTGTAGATACAGTAGCTAGTCCATTCCTACAGAACTTTCCTCCAAAGGGTTCGTTCACGTAGTCCAAGCTGAAATCTGTGGGAAAACCACACGATTCCCATTTGAATAGAAAATGAAGAATGGAAACGGCTGCGGGCGGTCACATGCCGATCAGCCCCATTAAATGTGACCAAGTCACAGTGTGGATTTATGGAGCGTAAGGCTGTAAATCAATTTTTAATAGAAAGTTTATCATCAATGTATATTTTATAATTGCAAACCTGTTAGTTGAAGTTCTGATATCGCCATTGATAATAACCACGGTGCCATCTTTGACTCCACCAAGAAACTGGGTAGAGAATGGAACAGACTGGAAAGAAAAGATCATAGTCATGAAAGAAGTATGTACCAATTATTTTCGGACCATAAGATACAAGTAATGATTTGTATCAATTGCTCCAGTTGTTAAACAACACTTCATAATTTTGCATCCAGAAGAATATGACAGATGAATCCGATGCTCTCACGACCCCCGATATGACAACCACACCAGCCCCCACTGAGCATCACATCCCCAAATATGATACCACACCTGCTCTCCCTTACAAAGGATTAAAACCCCTGACCTACTTGCTCCAAAAGAATAACTCTATTTAACATCACAACCCAAACATGAGAACCTCAGCAGCCTCACATCTTAACGCCTTCATGATCAGTTTTGGGCCTTAATGAAGAGACAATTTTTTCATTTTTTTCATCATCGCCTTTCAAGAGCTTACAGCTTTTTTGTCTGTCTATGCAGCCATATGAAGGCTTGTTTTTACAGGATAAATTGTAGTTTTTTAATGTCACCTTTTTGGGGTACACATAACTTACTGATTAACTTTCATTAACTCTTTCTGGTAGGAAGATTGGAAAAACAGCCATATTGCCACGGAGTTTTTGTTATAAATTTTGCGGTATTAATTTTTCAGCATAAGGGCCCTTGCACACGACCATATGCCCTTCGAGAGGCATAA
Organism: Rhinella marina; assembly: GCA_900303285.1. NCBI lineage: Eukaryota > Metazoa > Chordata > Amphibia > Anura > Bufonidae > Rhinella > Rhinella marina. The sequence goes on from ONZH01019912.1 coordinate 31,687, forward strand.
AAAAACATGATAACTTTATTCTGTGGTTCACAATTACAGTGATAACAAATACATATTTATTCAAGTTTTACTGCTTTTGCACAATAAAAACATTTTTTTTAATTAAAGAAGAAAATGTTTTTACATTCCAAGACCGTTAACATTTTAAGTTTTTATTGGTATCATATTGGGTTACTTTTTAATCACTCTTTTTTCCATTTTTTCCCTGTGGTGATTAAGCAAAAAGCAGCAATTCTGTCTTTTTTTGTTATTTTATTTTTACAGCATTCACCATATGGGATAAATTACATAATAATTGTGTAATGTGGCTCATTACGGATGTGACGATACCAAATATGTGGAGGTTTTATTTTTGCTAATTTTTGTATTTGGAATTGTTTTAATTTGATAAAATGTTTTAGCTTTTTTATCTATTTAATAGTCCCATAAGGGGGCTATAATAGGCAATATTTTGATCACTTCTAAAATATGTTGCATTATTTCTGTAGTGTAATGTATTTTAATGTCACTGCTATAGTGACCTTCACCAGCCTGCTGCACCAGACAGTCGCTGCCTGCTGAGGCACACTAGAGGCAGGCCTGGGGTTTTTACTAGGCCCTAGTAAAATCTATGATCATATACTGTGTTACAAGAGGAACCAGGAAGTGGAGACTAATGGGGACCTGGGATGTGTCAGGAGTAGTGGGAGAGGTGAGTTTCGCTTATTTTGTACTCCCAGCGCCGTACATGTATGGCTCGCATGTATGGCTGCGCTCGCCCGTTCAGCTGCAGGGGTCCGGCAGTGGCCGATAGCCGGACCCCTGCTGTATGCATCGGCATCGGTAAAAACGCTGATGCAGGTGCCTTAACCGTTGCACTGCCGCGATCAGCGCTGACCGCGGCATGTGCAATGTCTGTAGTGGGAGGGAGAGGCCATCGGGTCCCCAGACTGCTATGACGGGGAGCTGATGGCAGGGAGGGCAGCACTGTAATACACTTACAGTCAATGCATTACAATACAGAAGTATTGTAATGCATTGTGCAGGGGATCAGACCCCCAAAAGTTGAAGCCACAGACTGGGACAAAAAATAAAGTGAAAAAAGAAGTTAAAAAAAAAATAAAGTTTTGCAAAAAAATTTAAAGTTTCAAGTAAAAAAAAAAAAAGCATCCTTTTCCCAAAATAAAGTTAAAAAAAATTGTAAAAAATAGGGAAAAGAAAGAAAAATAGGCATATTAGGTATCGCGCGTCCGTATCAACCGGCTCTATAAAAATATCACATGACCCACCCTGCTAGTTGAACGCCGTATAAAATAAAAACTGTAAAGCCATTTTCTAATTACTTTGCCTCACAAAAAAGAGTAATACCAAGCGATCAAAAAGATGTATTAATCCCAAAATGGTACCAATCAAACGGTCATCTCATCCTTCAAAAAATGAGACCCTACCTAAGACAATCGCCCCAAAAATTAAAAAAAATATGGCTCTCAGAAAATGGCAACACAAAAAAAGATTTTATTCTGTTCAAAATGCATCTAATGTGTAAAACTTAACAAAAATAAAAATGTTAGACATATTGGGTATCACCGCGTCTGTAACACCCTGCTCTATAAAAATATTACATGAGATGGCCTCCCAGGTGAATACTGTAAAAAAATATTTTAAAAAAACTTTTTCCCTTTTACTTCACAAAAAGTATAATAGCAGGCAATCAAAATGGCATATTTACCCCCAAATAGTACCAATCAAACCATCATCTCGTCCCGCAAAAAATGAGACACTACCTAAGACAATCGCCAGAAAAATAAAAAAAATAGGACAGTTAGAAAATGGCAACACAAAAACAAGATTTAATTCTGTTCAAAAATTCATTTACTGTGTAAAACTTAACAAAAATAAAAATAATAGACTTATTGGGTATTGCCACGTCCGTAACAACCTGCTCTATAAAGATATCATATGATTTGCCCCTTTGGGTGAATGCTGTAAAAAATAAAATTAAAAAAAATCTATGTCAAAACAGCTATTTTTTTCACCTTGACTCACAAAAAGTGCAATACCAAGCGATCAAAAAGTCTTATGTACCCCAAAACGGTACCAATGAAAACGTCACCTCATCCTGCAAAAAATGAGCCCCCACATAAGACAATAACTAAAAATAAAAATCAATAGCTTCCGCAAACCAATCCATCAAAATCTGTGCTGCAAAATCCATATGCCGCTCCTTCTGTTCTGAGTCCTGCCATGTGCCCCCACAGCAGTTTACCACCACATATGGGGTGTTGCCGTATTCAGGAGAAAATGGGTAACAAATTATGATGTGCTTTCTCCTGTTACCCTTTGTGAAAGTGAAACAGTTGGGGCTAAAGCAACATTTTATTGGAAGAAGTGAAACTTTTCATTTTCACAGCCAAGTGTTTCCAAATTCTGTAAAACGCTTAGGGGGTCAAAGTGGTCAGTACCCCCTTAATATTTTCTTTAAGGGGTGTAGTTTCCAAAATGGGGTCACTTTTTGAGGGTTTTTACTCTAGGGTCAGGGTCTCTTAAAATACAAAATGGTGCCTAAAAAACATTCTAGCAAAATCTGCCTCCAAAATCCGTATGGCGCTCCTTTCCTTCTGACCACTGCCACAAACCCATAGAGACGTTTACCACCACATATGGGGTATTTCTGTCAACTGCAGAATCATAGTAATGTATATTAAGGTTTAGTTTGCAGTTAACCCTTGCTGTGTTGCAAAAAAAATAAAAATATTAACATGAATAATCTACCAAAAAAGTGAAATTTTGAAATTTTACCTCCATTTTCCTTTAATTCTTGTGGAACACCTTAAGGGTTAACAAAGTTTGTAACATCAGTTTTTATTAATTTGAGGGTGTAGTTTCTAAAATGGGGTCATTTATGGGTGGTTTCTATTAGGTAAGCCTCCCAAAATCACTTTATATCTGAATTGGTGCTTAAAAAAATGGTTTGGGAAATTTTGTTGAAAATTTGAAAAATTGCTTCTAAACTTCTAAGCCCTCTAACTTCCTAAAAAAATAAAATGACATTTACAAAATGATGCCAACATAAAGTAGACATATGGGGAATGTAATAAATATTTTATGAGGTATCACTTTTTGTTTTAAAAGCAGAGAATTTGAAATTTTGAAAATTGAAAATGTTTCAAAATTTTTGGTAAATTTTGGATTTTTTCATAAATAAAGGTTAAATATATTGACTCAAATTTATGACTGTCATGAAGTACAATGTGTCACGAGAAAACAATTTCAGAATGGCCTGGATAAGTAAAAGCGTTCTAAAGTTATTACCACATAAAGTGACACATGTCAGATTTGCAAAAATTGGCCTGGGATTTAAGGTGAAAAGTGGCTTGGTACTGAAAGGGTTAAAATAAATAAATAATAGTAGGACTTACATTTTGGATTTGGTCATCTTGAAAATAAGTATGCTGGAACCCAGCCTGGAAAAGAAAAACTAACTGTTACTGAATAATGTGTTGACGCAATACTTTACCATATGATGCCTATGGTTTACCCATAAGATACACTGAATGCCATGGCACCACTTAGACACCCACAGTCTGGACAACCGTGCCAGGAAGGGACATGGTGCGGTTATGGCATTAATCTGCCAGCAGCGCAAACTCCAGCACTGCCTCACATTGAAATGGATTCTTATGGCATACAATGTTGGCTTACCGCTTCTGCTTGTATCTCAACACTGCTCAGACTAATACAGCCCACTATTACTAAGGTGTTGACTTGTTCCGGAGGAATTCTGTGATTATAATCAAAAATGTGATTTCCATTCGCATAAATCTGGAAGAGAGAATCATTTTAGATGGAGGAAGAGGCAAAATATGGTCAATAAAATCAAGGCAGTTTCATTAATTGTTTCAGAGAACTGGCAGCTATCTCCCCAAATGTCCCAAATTTCATGGCTGGAGGTGTTTAACATGATCCCGTCTTAGTTTTCCACAGATGATGAAGTACAAGACCTATAACCCCGTTCTTTGGTTTCCTGCTAACCTGCAATGGATCTGATCCCCATACAGGGGCCACAAATATGGAGTGTGTGCAGAAGAAATGTCTAATCCTTACCTGCTTACTATCCTTACAGCTACAAAGTGTCATTGGAAATTCTATTTCTTTTATTATGTGTGAGACGGAGAAGGAAGACATTCCATATTGAATGCTCAAGACCGTGGAGTGTTCGACCACAGGCACCATGTTTCAAAAAATGAAGAACGGTCGTACCATGTCAGGTTGTGAGAGTGCATTTGTACTGCTTTCACTGAATGGGTGGAGCTTAAGAAGGGGGTGCTCTGGTTGGTCACCATGGGCATATGTGCATGTGGCTATGTGACCCACCCACGAGGAGTCCAGGGGCTGCTTATAGGCCAATCATATTACCCCAAAATCATTTGGGATGTGGTATACAGCCTGAGCAGTAACATATATGTCTTGATGTCTTGAGTCCTGATGGGAAGGGCTGAGAATGGGAAGGTAAGGGGTTCCCCGAAGATATCTGGGAGCTAGGTGAGGATGGTGATAGCCAATTAGCAATTGGGCACCTCCTATTGAGAGGTTGTTGGAAATATTCAAGCCCACGTTGCCTCTCTATGACATACCACAGAAGTGTGTGATGTGTGATGCTTGCTGCACAGTGAACCTGAGCTCCATTTCCTGTGGCTAGTCCCTTGCTCTGCTGTCCCAGCATTGTCACAATTTTACCCAACTATATCCACTTACATACAATGCAACGGCACACTGCCAACCAGATAAAGCACAAAATACCATAGTGATATGAGGTATTCTGAAGCTAATGCTATGCTTGTTTAGTAAATTCGAGATTCTTGGCAAATATATTTTGTACAAAATTATCTGGGCCCGTCCACCAAATCGTCAAGGTGATCTCTGTAGGACGGGAACCTAACACTATTTCCTACCTGTTATGTGCCATCCTTGGCTTCCGTATAATCAGGGGGTGTTGGTTCCACATGCATGCTGGATCCCCTCTACCTTTTGCCATTTCTGGTGCTTCAAAGGCCTCCACTAATTCAGGGATGCAGGTACCAACATGCATGCCAAGTCCACTCGGCTTTATAGTTACACTAATTAAAATCAGCCTATGGGGCAGACGGGGCTAGTCAGGAGTGCATGACCAAATGGAGTAGCCACACCTCCAGCACAAACTTACAAAGAAAAAAGGGGATTTCAGTAAGCACATCCCAGTGTCCAGGTGCACGTTGCTATGGCTAAATGCACAAGGAAAGGAAAATACATACAATGCAACGGCACACTGCCAACCAGATAAAGCACAAAATGCAAGAATCTCTAATTTACTAAACAAGCATAGCATTAGCTTCAGAATACCTCATATCATTATGGCATTTTGGTTTTTATCTGGTTGGCAGTGTGCCGAGCATTGTATGTATTTTCCTTTCCTTGCACATTTATGCATCAAAGAGACTATCCCACAAAAATGAGTTATGACCTATCTACAGGATAGGCGATAAATAAGAAATCACAAGAGATTGACCATAAGAGTTCCCTCTCTGAGTGGAACAGTCCATGGTGGTCCACTGCTTCATTCAATTTATGAGATTGATGCCAGTCCCATAGGGAAGTCTTCAGGAACCCCTCATTCTTGTAATCATGTTTGGTATCAGCGGTTGGACTCCCTATGACACTTTAGATAGGTGATAAATAATTTTCATGGGATACATATCCAATCACAGTCATGATATCCTGGAGAAAGTGAAATCTTTCCCAAAAAAGAAAATATAAAAACAAAGGCAAAAATGATATAATTTAGCTTTCTATAAACTTACTCCGTATCCTTGGGCTGTAACTTGAAACTGAAGTTCAAAAGGTTGTCCTACAGTAAATGGCACCCCAGGCGTCTCTTCTCTTTGCCCAAAAATGCCATCTTTCCTTGTAGTGTAAATAATGCGTCCTTCATCAAAACGGGAATTGAAATGCAAGGCAATGTCATCAATAGCCGATGCACCGCACTGGAAATCCACGGAGAACCTAAAAGAAAAGTATTAGAGTTGTTTCAAGAATAGAAGGGTGAAACATTTTAAAAGGTCGAAACTGAAAAAAGAGCATCATGGAGAAATCTGCACTTTTCAGTGTTTTGCAGACATTCTTGGTTTTGGCTTCCAAATAGGGATGCAAAATATGCACAGCTATGAGTTATGCTCTAATCTAAACCTACAGGAACTAAATGGCAGCTCTCTGAATATGGAGTCATGTACAGAGGACAATGTAACACTTGGAAGCCATATGTGTCATAATAATGTTTTATAGTAAACTATTTATGTGCTTATGATCAAGAAACTCAGCCACTTGGGATTTTTTTGCCTTCAAAATTTCAGAACTGAATTTTTGTTACTGTGACGTCCGTGCTTGGTGCCTCTGACAAGAAGTATAACAGCAATGCATAGTGCCTCTGTCAGGAACTGTGATCCCCAAGCATAGTGCCTCTACCAAAAAGTATAACAGTAACACATAGTGCTTCTGCCAGGAAGCATAGTGCATCTGACAAGGGATGTAATCCCCAATTACAGTGTGTCTGCCAAGAATTGTAATCCCCAAGTATAGTGCCTCTGCTAAGAATTGTAATCCCCAAGTGTAGTGCCTCTGTTAAGAATGGTAATCCCCAAGTATAGTGTCTCTGCCAAGAACTGTAATTCCCAAGTATAGTGCCTCTGCTAAGAATTGTAATCCCCAAGTATAGTGCTTCTGCTAAGAATTATAATCCCCAAGTATAGTGCCTCTGCTGAGATTTGTAATCCCCAAGTATAGTGCTTCTGCTGAGATTTGTAATCCCCAAGTATAGTGCTTCTGCTGAGATTTGTAATCCCCAAGTATAGTGCCTCTGCTGAGATTTGTAATCCCCAAGTATAGTGCTTCTGCTGAGATTTGTAATCCCCAAGTATAGTGCCTCTGCTGAGATTTGTAATTCCCAAGTATAGTGCCTCTGCTAAGAATTGTAATCACCAAGTATAGTGCCTCTGCCAAGAATTGTAATCCCCAAGTATAGTGCCTCTGCTGAGATTTGTAATCACCAAGTATAGTGCTTCTGCCAAGAATTGTAATCCCCAAGTACAGTGCTTCTGCCAAGAATTGTAATCCCCAAGTATAGTGCCTCTGCTGAGATTTGTAATCACCAAGTATAGTGCCTCTGCTAAGAATTGTAATCCCCAAGTATAGTGCCTCTGCTAAGAATTGTAATCCCCGAGTATAGTGCCTCTGCTAAGAATTGTAATCCCCGAGTATATGCCTCTGCTAAGATTTGTAATCACCAAGTATAGTGCCTCTGCTAAGAATTGTAATCCCCAAGTATAGTGCCTCTGCTGAGATTTGTAATCACCAAGTATAGTGCCTCTGCTAAAATTTGTAATCCCCGAGTATAGTGCCTCTGCCAAGAATTGTAATCCCCGAGTATAGTGCCTCTGCCAAGAATTGTAATCCCCGAGTATAGTGCCTTTGCTAAGAATTGTAATCACCAAGTATAGTGCCTCTGCTAAGAATTGTAATCCCCAAGTATAGTGCCTCTGCTGAGATTTGTAATCACCAAGTATAGTGCCTCTGCTAAAATTTGTAATCCCCGAGTATAGTGCCTCTGCCAAGAATTGTAATCCCCGAGTATAGTGCCTTTGCTAAGAATTGTAATCCCCGAGTATAGTGCCTCTGCTAAGAATTGTAATCACCAAGTATAGTGCCTCTGCTTAGAATTGTAATCGCCGAGTATAGGGCCTCTACCAACAAGTATTACTGCAAAGTCTAGTGCATCTGCAAGAAGTTTCATTTCCAAGTGTAGTTCCTCTGCCAAGAAGTTTAACTGCTAAGTTTAGTGCCTCTTTAAAGAGCTGTTATGTCGCAACAATTAGTTACCACTTCGTAGCAAATCATTGTTATAACCCTGTGATAGAATATATACAGTATATAATCACTTCTTGCTGGTGACAGAATGTGTGCATTCCTTCTAGGTTGGAATTCAGCAGGGAGGAAATAGCCACAAGGATATCTGCCTTCTAGAAGATTCCTTTTAATTAAAAACACACAAACTCACAAGGGAACGTATACTAAAACTTGTGTTGAGCAAATTAAATCTAAACGAATTGAATTTGATCCGAATTTCAGGAAAAATTCAATTTGCAGCAAAGCCGTCTATTTTTCCTGAAATGGTGGGGAAAAAAAACATACTCACCTTATCCATTTGCTCATCCACTACATGAAAAGGAATGAGCTTTGTGACAAAGTAATTTGTCACAAATCAAATTTCTTTGTGAAATTTGGGGAAGCAACTGAATAGAATTTTTTTATAGCTTTGCTCATCACTAATTAAAACAATTACAAACCTGTCAGGTGATGGTTGGATAGCACCTTTGATAGTCACTATGGCGCCAGGCCTGAGACCAGCGGGAAACTGGGTGCCGAATGGAACAGTCTGGAAAGTAAAGGTCACAAATTATCATAGAAATCTAAGTGCCTTTATGTCCTGTACATAATGTGTGTAACATGTATATAATAAGTGTGTGTACAAAGACCATAACGGTTATAAATTATATATAATGGGCCTGCAAAAAATGGATACTAGAAAAATGGATAGCTTCCCTGAGCATTTTGTTTTTCTCACACTCCTATCAATAAGACAACACAGTAACTCAGTGGTTAGTACTGGGTCCTTGCAGCGCTGGGGTACTAGGATCGAATCTGACCAAGGAAAAATCTGCATAGAGCAGGGGCGGCCAACCCACGGCTTGTGAGCCGCTTGCGGCTCCTTGGAACTTCATTTGCGGCTCGCAGGACATTTTGATGTGGGCCCCGGCCCCCTGCCAGAAAGTGCTAATGACCACTTCCATTATGGAAGCGGTCATTAGCATGCGGGAGGCACGGGAAGGTAAAAACAGCGCAGCAGTGGCTGTACTTACCTTCCCTGGTCTTCTCCCCGCCGCGCTGTGTCCTGACACATACAGTATCAGGACGTAGTGCACGTAGGCACGCATTATGACCTGACACAGTACATGGCGGCGGGGAGAAGACCAGGGAGGGTAAGTGAACCTGCCAAGAGGCAGCGCCGTCCGGAGCTGGAGAGGTAAGTTTATTATTTATTTTGAAAGTCTGATCTGAGGCCTAATTGGGGCTCATCTGAGGTGGGGAGGGGACTGATGGGGGCTCATTTGCGGCTGGGGGGCTGATAGGGATCTAATTTGAGGATGGGGGCATATTGGTGGTCTGATATGGGGGGAGCTGATAGAAATCTAATTTTGAGGCTGCTGGGCCTATTGGGGGTCTGATATGAGGCTGCTGGGCCTATTGTGGGTCTGATATGAGGCCAGAGGGCCTATTGTGGGTCTGATATGAGGCCAGAGGGCCTATTGGGGTCTGATATGAGGCCAGGGGGCCTATTGGGGGTCTGATATGGGGGGGGGGCCTGATAGAAATCTAATTTTGAGGCTGCTGGGCCTATTGGGGGTCTGATATGAGGCTGCTGGGCCTATTGGGGGTCTGATATGAGGCTGCTGGGCCTATTGGGGGTCTGATATGAGGCTGCTGGGCCTATTGTGGGTCTGATATGAGGCCAGAGGGCCTATTGGGGGTCTGATATGAGGCTGCTGGGCCTATTGGGGGTCTGATATGAGGCTGCTGGGCCTATTGGGGGTCTGATATGAGGCTGCTGGGCCTATTGTGGGTCTGATATGAGGCCAGAGGGCCTATTGGGGGTCTGATATGAGGCCAGGGGGCCTATTGGGCGTCTGATCTGAGGCTGAGGGGGGCTGATAGGGGTCTAATTTGAGGCTGAGGGCTGATAGGGGTCTAATTTGAGGCTGGGGGGCCTATTGGTGGTCTGATATGAGGCTGGGGGGCCTATTGGTGGTCTGATATGAGGCTGGGGGCTTATTGGTAGTCTAATCTGAGGCTGGGAGAGCCTATTTGGTGTCTGATCTGAGGCTAGGGAGGGTCTAATGGGGGTCTGATCTAACTTGGGCATAGTATGAGCTCAGATAAGACCCCCAAATCCTCCTCAAACCCACAAAATAAGCCCTCTCAGTGCTTACTTAAGACACCAGAAATCAGACACCCCATTCTCACATCTCCCCTATGTCAAATCACCCCCCCTCCCTACACACACACACACACATGATCTCAGCATGGGGGTGGGGTGTCATCTGAGCATGCGGATGTCATCTGAGCATGGGTGGTCATGTGAGCATAAGGTGGTCATGTGAACATAAGGTGGTCATCTGAGCATGGGGTGTCATCTGAGCATGGGGTGTCATCTGAGCTTAAGGCGGTTATCTGAGCATAAGGTGGTCATCTGTGCATGGGGTGTCATCTGAGCATGGGGCAGTCATCTGAGCATGGGGCAGTCATCTGAGCATGAGGGTGTGAATTGCTTTGAGTAGCAACGTCTGAATACAAGCCAGATTTGAAACACATTGTGAAAAACAAAGATTGCCAGAAGCCTCACTAAAGTTGTCTACATTACAGGTAGGAAAGGTGGAAACTTTTAAATGTTTGAAATTAGTAATAATGTCGTGTGCATGCATATTTGTGTAAATGTATAGTTCGTGGCTCCTGGTGGTCATACGTTTTTTTTTCTGGCTCTTTGTGTCTGTAAGGTTGGCCACCACTGGCATAGAGTCTCTTCATGTCTCATGTCTACCCGGTTTTCTCCCACACTCCAAAAATATACTGATAACTTAGGTTGGGGACAGGTTGATGCTAATGTATGTAAAACGCTGTGGAATATAGTAGTGCTATATCACTGCATAAAATAACTAAATTAATAAAATAGAAACAACAATTCTCATCTGCAAAAATGGACAATGAGAGAACCTGCAGCGAGGCTCTCAGATCGGGAATATTCAGGTCCATGAAAGAACAGATGTGTGCATGGCCCCACTGGATTGTATGGGTCAGTGTGCCATCTAGATCAGGGATGCTCAACCTGCAGCGCTCCAGCTGTTGTAAAACTACAACCTCCACCATGCCCTTCTGTAGATTGGTAGATGTAGATGATGGGAATGATGGGAGTTGTAGTTCTGCAACAGCTGGAGGGCTGCAGGTTGAGCATGTTTGATCTAGATAAAAGGGGTTTTCCAGGAGTTAACTACTGATGAACTATTCTCAGGACAGGTCATCAGTATCCGATCGGTGGGGGTCCGACACCCCTGGGGGTCCGACTCCTGTGAGCACAGCTACCTTCTCGCAGCTCACCAAGCGCAGTGCTGTACATTGTATAGCAGCTGTGCTTGGTATCATGCTCAGCCCCAATTCACTACTATGGGGCTGAGCTGCTCCTACGCCACGTGACCGATGAATGTGACATCACTGGTCTAGGAAAAGCTGAGAGAAGGCCACGGCGCTCACAGGAGTGCCGATACCCTCTCAAACAGCTGATCGGCAGGGGTCCCGGGTGTCGTACCCCCACCGATCAGATCCTGATGACCTATCCTGAGGCCAGTTGGTACAAAGAGAGGTATCATTATAGACCAGGGTCCCTTCCAAAACAGGTCACCTTACTGTGGTAGATGGTCACAAATGATTTAGGTCAAAATATATTTGCTAAGTACTGTACCTCATATTTATTTTATATACTGAGTATAGCATTAGTTTGAATATTCAATACTTGCTGATGAAACTTTCTTTCTTTCTTTTTTCTCTTCTCTGCGAGCAGAATATTCCCATCATTTACAGCCGCAGCAAAGTGGATTTTAGGTCTGCAGCTCGTCAATTTATGCTGCCGATTTCTGAAACCTGTGCAATGTGTCTGTTAGAGCTCACGCCCACGAACGTGTGGCGGCCGACCCTTGCTGCGGACCGCAAATTGCGGTCCTCATTGCACGGGCACCGATGGTGGGGCCGCCGCATGCACATCACAGACCCATACACTTGAATGGGGTCCACGATCCGCATCCTAAAATCCGCACCACAAAAAAGTAGTGCATGCACTACTTTTTTGCGGTGAGGAGGCACGGACAGAAACTACAGAGTGCTTCCGTGGGGTTCCGATCCGTGCCTCTGTTCCGCACCGTATCTCCGGGATTGCGGACCCATTCAAGTGAATGGATCCGTGAGGAGGGGTGCACATGGCTGGTACCCGTGTATTGTGGACACGCCATAAGCGGGCCGCAATATGGCCACGGACAGGCAACGGCCGTGTGCATGAGCCCTTACATAGGAGGTGGGGTTACCAGGATGACATACGAGAGTCACAGAGGATCTGGCCATATTGTGGAAAGTGTAGTTTGTTTTAGGCAATAATCACTTTACTGATGTTAAAACTTACATTTTCCTGATTTCCTCCAGGAAAATAATGATGATGGAATTCAACCTATAAAAGAAAGAATGTATTAAGTCTAGACATGTCCCTCTGATGTCTGAGTTGTGTTATATATATATATATAAAACTAAGTGTGTGGTAAAGTGCTGGAAGGGGGAAATATTTCATCTGGAGTCCTCAGATTGGTGATATAGGAGAATCCAGAAAGCTATGTTGTTTCAGAAAGGCATAGTTTGCTGAGACAGTTTATTTAAGCCTTTGTTGTGGGCTGGATTTTTTGGACTGTAGGTAGGTTGGTAGTGGGACCTACCAGTCCACACCATTACTCCAGTAACGGCTATTCCCCCAAGCCTGAAGAGATCCCAGGTCTAGCTATTGGGATAATTACTAGGGAATAAATACAGGTCTCAGAACCTCAGTCATAGGGTCTTCTGGCTATCTAACTATGCAAAGCTGAATCCTCCTGACCATCTGACCGCTTAGTTGAGAGACGTTTCCCTGTATCTGAGGGGCAGGAGTTTATTTTAATGTTTGTTGTTATGCTTTCCTGCTCTGACCATGTAATAGCAGCACCGATACAATGTAACAAATTACGGCAATTATAAAACATCTGATCTATAAATTCTCTGCCGTGACAATGTATGATCAGCTATTACTGTATATCCAGCAGTCTGCTCCCGAGTGGCCATGGTGCCTGGTCTGGGGGTTGCATGGGAGGAGCGGCTCGTTCAAAAATTTGCTCTGGGGCCCAGTCATATGTAGTTATGCCACTGGTTACATGATTACTGTGATACAATGTAACAAGTGGTAATAACTTCATACTTCGGGTTGGTAGCATTTATATTTCTTAGCACGGTATAGCACTGACAACAAAAGGGATGTTTATTGCGGTAGGGTTGAATTTTTTTGATGTTTTTGGCATATTTTTTTGTAAGTGTTCAGCATAGGAAAAGTGGAGCCCCGGCATTGCTATCTCAGTGGGATTCTTTTTATATTCCAGTGGAAAGTAACAAGTTCATTAGAAAGTGAAATCTAGTGATGAGAAAGAAAACAGACAAACTGAAACTACAGATCAAGTCTCAAAATGAGTCTCTTGATAAAGTCTCTTGGGTAAATGAAGTTTGACCGGTTATAGGGAGCGCTGTCTGCCATATTGGTTCCCTATAGTGCAGATTCCTATCAACGCGTCTGAACTTAACGCTTCATTAGAAATGATGAAACATAAATGAAATGTATATGATCAGGGCTGCACAATCTCACTTACCCCTTGTGATTGGACCTCCACACTTTGTAGACTAATACCACCCACTAATTGTAAAGTGTTGACTCGCTGCAGAGGAATTCTGTGAGGATAATTCACAAAGGGATTGTTGTTCACAGAAACCTAGAAGAGAGAACCATTTTAGAAAAGGAAGAGGTAAAATTGGGGGGGGACATAAAATAATCAGGAATATTTCTGTAATTTTTGCCTTTGTCTTTATTTGGTTAAAGACTCAAATTTCTTATGAAACTCTTTAACACAATAGTTTGATATCTTGCATACTGCAAAACACATCACAACCACTAGGTGGCCCCACATAGACACATATGGAATAGACATCTTGTGACGAAGAATAGGGAAAACAAATTTTTTTTTGTATTCTTACACCTGTAATGATACTATCTGTCAAAAAGACTGAGGACTTCACTTCAGCTGCACTACATTTATACAGGTCAGAACACTAGAGGGAATTTAGAAATACATTTTGCAGTTCAGGGGGTCATTATAATACAGGGGGCACTACATGCAGGTTATAACCGTAAGAGGACATTAAAACTACAAGGGAACAGCAGGGGGTACTATAACTACATGGGGGACTTCAGGGGAGCATTATATATACTAGGGCACTACAAGATGTCATTTTACATACTGGTTCTAGTACAGTGGGGCATAATACATACTGGGGCCAGCATAAGGGGCATTTTACCAACTGTAGACACTATTTTGGGCTTTATAACTACTTGGGCTCTATTGGGGGGTTGTGGCCTTATAACTAATGGAGACTCCAAAGGGGTGTCCTGTTAGTGCTCGGGGCACTATAGGGCATGGTGGACCTTACTTCTACTAGGGGCATTATGATGGCATAATTACTACTGGAGGTAGGTATTATTATTGGGCACAATATTGTTACTAAAGGGAGTGATTTTGAGGAGCACTATTACTATGAGGGGACTACCTGTATGGTACTATTATTTCTGCAGTATACTGTAGTATTTCAGAGTACTGGGGAGCACAGCGGGCACAGTATTGGGTAACAGCAGGATAACATTGTTGGGGCACCATGGGGATGATGGAAATATGAGGAATCTATCTGTGTGCGTCTATGTGCTAAACTCTGCAGAGATAAGACATGGCTGAAAGAAATCATCATGGCGGTCTGGTCCAAATAGAGAAGATGAGGAAAGAGAAAATCTACATCAGAGGAGAGATTGCTGGATGTAAGAACTATGTGGTGCTGAATTCTATTAATAATAATTTTGTATCGTTTTGTATTTGATATGAACGCAGCCTGTCAAACGGAAATGTGCGGCCAATATCTCTGGCCGAGTTTGAGACCCCTGCTGTATACAGATGAAGCAATCCTGATATTCATTCTTAATGCATTAAGTAAACAATGGCAACTAACTTTTAATTGACTTTTTCTTTGCATTTCAAAGGTTTTTGTGCCGTGATATTATGATCTAGTTTGGAACTGGTCCATCTGTACATCATGTTAAAAATAAATCCTAAAGCTTCACACTTTGGAATCACATGATGTTCAAAGAGCATAGCATGAGCATGTCCACCTGCTGAGCTGAGTACTGGTGGACACATCTGCTCAGTTATTCTCCTCATAGCCAGACATCTGCATAGTGACCCTCAGCTCACCCCAGCCAGTAAATATAGATTTCTGCCCGGCTTCCCTACATGGTTTTTAAGGAAGTTCATATTGTGGATGTCATACATCATATAGGATCACTATTCTGGATCCCACTATAGCTATGAACAGAGTAATAAGAAGAGATATTCTTATTAGCTGCCAGAAGGGGAAGGAGGCTGATTACACTCAGATCCTGTCCCTAGAAAATAAGATGAGAAAGCTATGTTTTATGTTACAAACACTACACAATAATTTAAAACAGTCCTCATCAGGATTTTGGTATGGAAATTATCCATAGGATGACCAATTCAAGGGAAATTCTTTTTGTCCTAGAGGGTAGTATGTAACCAATATGCAAAAATTATCTTTTTTTTATCTCTTCAAAACATAGACTTCAAGGTTCACATTAGCAAAAAATTAAGATAGGTGTATGGAGAGGGTTAGTATACATGTATCACAATATCCTGAAGAAAAAAGAACTCAAATACAAATACAATAATGCAATGAAAAATTATATCATTTAGCTTTGTGTAAACCTACTTCATATGCTACGCCGGTAACAAGGACCTTGATTTGAAAAGGTTGTCCTTTTATAAATGGCAGTGGGCTCTTCTCTATTCTTTCCCCCCAAACGTTATTCTCCCTTGTATTGCAGATTACACGTTGTTCATCAAAACGGACATTGAAGTGAAAGGCAATATCATCATCTTCCACAGTACCACACTGTAAATTCACCGAAAACCTATAAGAAAAATATATTGGCCGATGATTGCAATTGTCTTCAGATTAACAAGAAGTTTTTCTAAAGCAGAGAAAGACGATTACAGAGATTTGCTCCTTTACTCCTTTTTCCAATCTGGTATAAGTATCTGCTTGAATTTATACAAAATATAACAATGTGATATATTAAAATAATTACAAACCTCACAGCTGTGGATAGGACAGTGCCATTGATAATAAACGTGGTGCCATCGAGCATGCCACTGTGAAAATGGGTACTGTATGGAACAGGCTGGAAAGTAAAGAGGGCAATTATTAGAGAAATCCAACTACATTGAGCCTGAAGGACCAAAAATGTCTCAGAAAAAGTAAGTACAGATGAGTCCTCCCTTATCTTTACCTTTCTTTAACATACATGGTGTGAGATGATAAAAAAAATGACTGATATGTACAATAGATGTCATCCATCACTCATAGTCTCCCATGTTAAAAAGCTTATAGATTAAAGGGGCATTGCCTTCTGGGACATTGATAGCCAACCAGTGTCAGATATACTGGGCAGTATGTAAGTCCCACCTCCAGAAAGGCTGCGCTCTCTATTCTCTGCTATGGGACTGCCGAAAATAGCCAAACCTGCTCATTTGGCGAGTTTTGGAACTGTAATAAAAATGAATAGAGAACACGCCGCACATGTGTGGTGCACTCTCCTTTGTTTTGGGGGCTTGTTCTGGAGATAGGACCCATCCTAGCTATATGTCACCCATGTCTGAGATGGGCATAACCCACGGGTATATATATATATAACAACTTGGGATCACTTAGCTCTCTAGGATTGGTGCTTGGCACTTGTCAAGAAACCACTCCGAAACTTCAGACTTGGGTGCAAACTGACCGCAACTAGTTTTATTTTACAGAAGTCAAAAACATAAACCACAAAATGTAAATCCTTGGCCACTGACTACAAAGTATTATCCTAGCTCCAGAAAAAACACCACTCAGTGTCTATCCCACACAGGGTTAGAGGTTCCCGGCTCCCACAGCCTGTTTCTCCCTCAGAGCCCTGATTGAGGAGCTTGGCCCACATTTACCTGAGCTCCACAGCTGCTAATTACCTCCATTACCAGCCTAGCTGGTGCAGACAGCGGAAAAACTCTATTCCCCAGTATTTCTTGTTCTACACAGAAATGGCCCTCATATGACTCTCTAACAGCCACTATATATATATATATATAAATATATATATATATATATATATATTCCACTGTTCACTGCATGTTGACTTTTGATGACCTTAGGATAGGTCATCATATCTGATCAGTGGAGGTCTGACATCTCCTCTACAAACAACTAATCCGTGCTGGTGCCTGGGAGTCGAGCCCCACACCAATTAAATACTGATGATCAATCCTGAGTATAGGTCATCAATATTCATGGCTGCACAACACCTTTAAGACATCCAATCTCATGATTAGTGTCAGTGAGATGGACTGTCCGGCTCACATGTAACCTTTCATGCATGGGATCCATCTGGCCTAGAACATAATGCACCTATGAGCAAAGCCAAAGTTTACTAGTTTTGAGTTCACAATAAGCAGATTCACAAACAAACTGCACTATAATATATATTTTTTGGTGTTTACGGCACAGTACAATCTGTTCATTAATCCATTTATCATGTTTGGAAAGGAAGTGAAATTTTTTGTTTTCTTTAAACTCTATGTACACTGCACTTGGTCCCTCACCATGTTCTCCTCACCATATTGCTCTCTTTTTGGCGTACATTTAGTCACCGTAGACTACACTCTTCCATAAGGTGGTGGGATCTCACAAAGATCGTAAACCACGTGGTTTACTTTGTTTTGCAATTACAAAATAATAGAAGAATGGAACTGCACTAACTGTAAGAAATGGAAAAATGACTCCATGTATATGTTATTAATTGCCTGACAATACACAGCAGTATCCAGGTGTAAACTTACCTGGAAACCTAGGTTATAGAATGTACATAGTTGACTATGTGCTGTAAGAGCCTTACATACAGTACTTACATATGTAGCCAAACCTAACTTGACTCCTAGCTCTCTACCACAAGTACTGCACATTGGACGGTGAGACCATTCCTAACATTAGAAGGTTTCTAGTCTATAAGGGGAAAGTATAGGACACCAAACTGTGTAATTTACCCAACACCAGCCCCTCCCCCTCTCCTTCTCCCATTAGAACCATATCTTGGTGTAATCAGTACTCACTGGATCGAAGACGATTGGGCTAGACATGATGGCTAGTACAGCTGACAGATATTTTCTGAGTTGCTGAGATGTGCCAAGCAAGGCTGGAGGACACTGCTATTTGTGACCAGGCTCCGAAGTGTCATCCAGAGCTCTGCCTAGTGGGCAGACCAGGATGTGGTTCAGTGATGAAGCAGAAAACATTTGACTTCACTTGAGGCAAGGTCTTATGTTGTTGTGACTCTTGCAGGTCAAATAAAGATGCCAAGCTCCTTCAATCATCTGTACACCAGTTATTACCTGAGGCCATGAGTCTAGCCTAGGGCAGCATCTTTGTAGCATCATTGACTATAAAGTATTTGCATTTAGGTATTAAAATTCATCTTTATAGTTACAGTTATTAGTATGTTCTATCTCAGTCCTCGTTTGCAGCACAGGTCACTTACTTTTTTTGTATAGGAGTTTTCTTAAAATCCCCGTCAAGCAACGCCAGCATGACCAAAGCCCTGAAGTTTACTCAATGCAATGGAAGTGCTTGGGAGTCTTAAAGGGAATCTATCACAAAAACCTGTTCTATATTTTATTTATGCTAAAAAAATCTATTATATATTTGTAAGAAATAATAAATAAATAAATAAATAAAAATTCCAATGTGTGAAATATTATAAATAAATATTAGATTTTACCATATTTACCATCTTTGGTCACCAGGGGGAGCTCTGCTGGCCAAATGAGGCTTTGAGCAACCTGTAAGTAGGCATGCTGCAAAAAAGTGGGTGGTACCAATGACATCACCAATTCACACCTTCAGCGGTGACATCACTGCTTCAGCAAGATAAGATGAGACAATGGCTTTGTTACAAAAACACAGATCTCTGCTCCTCAGGCTCCTCCCCCACTGGTCACATGGCCGATTACATCACTAAGGTCCTACAGCCCCAAGAACCTCCATCTACTCTGTTTCTGAGTCCTGGGCCGCTCACCCCAGCAGTACACTCAGCAAAAATTGTCTGCACTGCTGGGGTGAGCTGCCATAGAATTTAGAACAGGCAGCCTAATGAAGACAAGGACGCTGCTGCAGGAGTGAGGAGCAGGCACAGTGGGCTTCCCCCAGCTGCAAGGAGGGAGGACCTGGCTGTGTGTTACTGGTGTCATCACAGGGGCGGGCTCACATCTTCCATTCATTCTCTATAGGGTCGGCAGCGACTGAGGAAACCTATGTACATGCCTGCCGTAAGTGAGGTGCCATTGTGTTGTAAACCCAGACTGTCACACTTTACTTCCAACATGGCAGCCCCCATGTAAGGCAAGAAAACTGAATAAAAAAAAAACATTTACACAATTTGAAAAATACATTATGTTAAAACCTGCTTTTGTTATGTTGTAAAACATATCAAAAAATTTTTCTTCGCGATAGTGTCCCTTTAAGTGTAAAGTAGTAGCCATAATGGCTACTGGGGGGCCCAGGTTCTCAGGGGGCCCCAAGTTGCCCTGTCTGCCATTCTGTGTCCTCACTAGGATCTGCTGTAAAAGCTTCTAATCTGAAAGAAGCTGCTTTCTCCCCTCAGACTGGAAGCTCTACGCACCATCTCAGGGCCTCCTGTAGAACTGGCTAAATGAGTCACCTGTGTGCCCTGGCTGCCATTCCTTCCCTCTCTTCATACTGATCCACACACTCATGCAATGCCACACACAGCATCATATGTGAGGAGGCATAACTTTTCTTCACTCATAGAGACTTCAGATCAGCTGCTTATTTGAAACCAGAGGGAGCCTTTTGTCCCTACATTGGAGGAGAGGGGAAGGGTTAGGGTTAGAGTTAGCTCCGCACACATAGTCTGCCCTTGCAAGAAACCTGAGCCACTACGGCAAAGGAGGAGGTAGGTGTTTACTATAAGAACTTGTGTGTCTACATGGGACTGTACATATGTTCCTTGTGCTAAAAAAAAATTCCCCATCAATCTGCACTCATAATGAGAACGTTTATCAAAACGGAAAAAATTTTGTTTGGACTTACCATAAGGATTCAGACCCCTTGCCTTGACACTTGACAATTGACTCGATCACTCATCTTTGATAAAGATGAGCAAACCAGTTCAGACCAAACTGTGTTTAGTCCGAACTTCGCTTTTTTTTGAGACAGTAGATGTACACAAATATTTTCAACTGAGTTTCGGACAAATCCACTAAAACAGTGCTTAGCACCATTTTAGTGCACATGGCGAGAAAAACCACTAGGAAGGAAGAAGAGGGGTTCTCACAAGGGCTTACCCTGATTGGGTCCCAGACTGACAGACAGCAAAGGCTACGATTCCAAAACAGAATTGTGTGTGTAGAGAGAAGCAGAGGTGCACCTCAAAAGAAGCTACTTGCAAGCAAATTTTTTTTCTACTTTCCCCCATTTTCACAGGAATCCTTTTTTGGTTCAATTTAATTAAGCTTCATATATACTTGATTACTGCAGCAATACCCATGGTCTTGAAGCAATATACCAGTGTGTATTAAGGTGAAATTTAGTGTCAAGTCTCAACAGTCCATTTACGTTTATTCAGTATCCACACAGTTGGAATTTACATTTTTTTAATTGTTAAATTAAAAATTTTTTGATGGGAGATATGTGGTCACCCAGAATGCTGCAGGAAGCATTCTAAAAGGGGTTTTGACTTCACTGGGAGCGTCGTGTCACCACGGTGTCTGGCCTTGGTGAAGTAAAAGCCTGCAGATTATGTGTCCACTGAGGAAGTTGGTGAACACCATAATAGATAGTATAGCTATGTCCGGGTCTGGCTTTTACTGGGAACAGTCAATGTGCTGGGTGGGTGCCTGTTCCCCATGCTCCAGTCCAGAACTTGGGGCATGCTCATGTCCAGGGTTTCTATTTAATCCTGCTGCTGGACTTGGGTGTCTCTCAGTGTGAGGTAACACTGACAGCGTGTGCTGTGTTTGTTTGACCCGGCTGCGATCCAGATTTATTGGCTGTACCAACTTGGAAGCCTAATTAAAGAGAACTTTGAACTTTGTGGTGTTCCTGCCTCTTTACACTGCTCAAATGAGTATGATACTATATATATATATATATATATATATATATAGAATAACAATAAATAAAGGGAGGCTCACACTGATCTGTGGAAATGTAGGTGCAATATCTCCTGGGTCATCCAATCCCAGAAAGGATCTCAAAAGATATCAAATATATTAAAAAAGTGGATATGCACACTACTTCTGGAACTTACTAGATTTATTTATAAAATATATATAGTAATTTGTAATAAATAATAATAAAATATAATATGGTACAAGGTGATATTCTTCCCAAAAGGTCTTTTTGTGTTAATTTGTGTCAATAGACCATATCTTCATGAATGGGTAATAATAATAGCAATATAAATAAAATATTACATATATATCGCATAAAGTGTTAGTCACATATATTGCTTGAGTCTCGCGTCAGAAACGCACAAGAACCGCATCAGAGCCGCAGCTCTAACGGATATCTGTAGGTGCAGCTAGTAATTCTGAAGTCACATATAGCTGTAGGTGCAGCTAGTAATTCTGAAGTCACATATAGCTGTAGGTGCAGCTTGTAATTCAAAAGTCACATATAAATTGCAATAGCTATAGGTGGTAAGCAAGTATAGGTATAGCTTGTAGTCTGTAGTAGAACTATATATCCTACAAGAGTAAGATCCTGTATAGGCAAAGAATCCTGTACTTGCTTGAGGATATAATAACTTGCTGGGGGTTATATTTGAAAATGTTCCAAACCAATATAGGTTTAACTGTGCCCTCTTGGGCTCTTACCCCACCAAAATCAATTAAGATGTTCAATAATCCAGGGCAGGTATATGCCGGTTGTTCAATGGCGGCGTTCACTTCCACAGCGTGTTGGTGTCCCGTACTCCGGATCCGCTGGTCACGTGTAAGCGGTCACGTGATCGGGAGGTCACGTGATCGGAAAGTTCCGTTTGTAACTCCGGCTGAGAGACAAAACAACATACACTAAATTAAAAAATGACCCAACTAAAGAGTTCTATAAAATTCTTGTGGGCCTATGCAGACAAGGAATGGAAAAGGGCATTCTATATGACCAAGAATTTAAATTTATTACAGAAACAGAAAAAAGAATCCCAATGTTCTATTGTCTGCCCAAGGTCCACAAGAACCTGGAAAACCCGCCGGGTCGCCCGATTATCTCTGGGATAAATTCCATCTCGTCAAATCTCTCCCAATATGTAGACCACCTCCTCCAACCAGTGGTGAAACAGACTTCCTCATACATTAAAGACACGACTGAGATTATCAATATGGTAGAACATCTAGATTACCAACCAGGATGGATATTATGCACTTTAGACGTAAGCTCATTGTATATGGTAATAAACCATACGCAAGGTTTAGAATCTTTAAATAATATGTTAAATAGGGAAGGTTCTATGAAAGGAGAACAGATCCAATTTATTCTAGATAGTGTATATTATATATTGATGCACAATTATTTTTGGTTTGGAGAGGACTTTTATTTACAAACTCAAGGCACCGCCATGGGTACCAGATTCGCCCCCAGCTATGCCAATTTATTTATAGCTGACTGGGAATATAACATCATCCTACCACGGTTGGGGGTGGATCTGGTACTATGGCGGCGCTATATAGATGATATTTTATTTATTTGGAACAAAGGAGAAGAAAGCCTAATTGAATTTATTACACAACTCAACCAAAATCAGAAAAATTTACAATTTACTCCAAACTATAGTAAAGATCAAATAGAGTTTCTGGATCTCTTGATTTCAATAAGGGACCAACAAATTGTGTGTAAAACTTATCAAAAACCTACGGCCAAGAATAGCTTTATACTATATACAAGCTGTCATCTTCCGAGATGGCTCCTCAATGTACCGCTGAGTCAATTTAGACGTCTCAAAAGAAACTGTACAAGAGAAAGTGACTTCGAATTAGAAGCACAGGAGATGATGGATAAATTTAAAGAAAAAAACTATCCAGATAAAGCTATAAATACCTCCCTAAAGAAGGTTAGGGATATGAGAAGAGAGGATTTCTTCACACCTAAAACATCAGATAAGAAAAACATGGATGATACAATTAGAATAATACTCCCATTCAATTCCCAACATAAAAAACTGGAAGGTATATTGAAGACTCATTGGCATCATCTTTTAAGGGATAAGGTAATAGGTTCAACATTACCTATAACACCTAAAATTATATATACAAGAGCTTCTACATTAACAATGAAGGTAGCACCAACAACGAAATGTACAACCACCACACATAACACCATCCATAATTGGGTTGGCATTAAAGGATTCCATCGATGCAACAAATGCAGCAACTGTAGGTCCACTATGGGAGTCAGGAGGACAGAGACTCTATTTTCGACTAAAAGCAATTTCTCATGGCAAATAAGAGAATTCCTGACATGCAGTTCAAGAAATGTTATTTATTTGTTGGAATGCACGTGCAGGAAACAATATGTAGGCAGGACGAAGAGATCATTGCATTGACGAAGAGAGTCTCTGAGCACATCTCAAATATCAGAAATGGCTCCGAAAAGCATACAGTCTCTAGACATTTTAAAGAGCATCACAATAAGAACCCAAAAGAGCTAACCTTTGCAGCCATAGAAATGATAAAGCCCCATTGGAGAGGGGGGGGACCAAATAGCTCGACTTTCCCGAGCAGAATCTAAAAGAATATTTGATTTCAACACATTGGCACCACTAGGCTTAAATGCTGAAATGGAGGTGTTTGGCTTTCTATGAGGGATCCTTGGATCCGACGGGACATCGCGGTCCGGCTGTGTTTCTTTACCAGCACCGTGATCTCCCCTTGGCTCCAAGGTCCCACATCTCCCTACTTCTGAAACTCTTCTGTGTGTTTTTGTATTTCATTTTATAATTATCTCATAATTATTTTATATATTGTTTTATATTGTCTATTTTTATAAATATTGTCATTTATATTTATGTTCAATGCCATTATTATTCTATTTTCCCAGTATATGTAGAATTGCACACTAAATAGTGGGGACGCACAAAAACCGCATGTGACTGTTCATACAAAAATGCAGCGATAATTTAACCGGATTTGTGAATCCAGTCCAGATTTAATGGACATCCCGTACTGATTATAAAAGGGCAGAAGATATTTTTCCCCCCATTAGCCACTGAGGAAAGAGAGTGATCTCTGAAACGCGTCTGGCGCAATCGGCACTATTGGGTATAAGGTCCGGACCTACAATATTTACCCAGTACACAAGCGGGGGACTCTGCACTTACTGTAAAGAATACCAAAGTACGAGGATCAGCCGGAGTTACAAACGGAACTTTCCGATCACGTGACCTCCCGATCACGTGACCGCTTATACGTGACCAGCGGATCCGGAGTACAGGACACCAACACGCTGTGGAAGTGAACGCCGCCATTGAACAACCGGCATATACCTGCCCTGGATTATTGAACATCTTAATTGATTTTGGTGGGGTAAGAGCCCAAGAGGGCACAGTTAAACCTATATTGGTTTGGAACATTTTCAAATATAACCCCCAGCAAGTTATTATATCCTCAAGCAAGTACAGGATTCTTTGCCTATACAGGATCTTACTCTTGTAGGATATATAGTTCTACTACAGACTACAAGCTATACCTATACTTGCTTACCACCTATAGCTGCTGTATTGATGCAATTTATATGTGACTTTTGAATTACAAGCTGCACCTACAGCTATATGTGACTTCAGAATTACTAGCTGCACCTACAGATATCCGTTAGAGCTGCGGCTCTGATGCGGTTCTTGTGCGTTTCTGACGCGAGACTCAAGCAATATATGTGACTAACACTTTATGCGATATATATGTAATATTTTATTTATATTGCTATTATTATTACCCATTCATGAAGATATGGTCTATTGACACAAATTAACACAAAAAGACCTTTTGGGAAGAATATCACCTTGTACCATATTATATTTTATTATTATTTATTACAAATTACTATATATATTTTATAAATAAATCTAGTAAGTTCCAGAAGTAGTGTGCATATCCACTTTTTTAACATATATATATATATATCTTACTACAAGACACAAGGTAGGAGCAGTAATCTACCGGTTTGTATTAACGAGAAATTGAGCGTCAAGCCTCAATTGTCTGTTTATGTATATTCAGTTTCTACAGTTTTAATTGATTTTTTTGGGGGGATTGCCAAATTGAATTAAACCAGCATATACAGTACTCACAAAAAGTTTGGGATTTTTGGCTTTCGGGTGAAATTTATGGAAAACTAGCTGAAGGACCCGGCTTCGCCCGGGTATATTTAATTTATTTCATTTACTGTTTGTGTGTGTGTCATTAAAAGATATCGAGAGTGACCTCTACAGTGCCTGCCCCTTTAACAGTGACCTCT
The DNA here is from genome assembly GCA_900303285.1 of Rhinella marina. Classification (NCBI taxonomy): domain Eukaryota; kingdom Metazoa; phylum Chordata; class Amphibia; order Anura; family Bufonidae; genus Rhinella; species Rhinella marina. The sequence continues at coordinate 57,253 of ONZH01019912.1, forward strand.
ACAGCAGCCCGCCCCTTTAACAGTGACCTCTACAGCAGCCCACCCCTTTAACAGTGACCTCTACAGCAGCCTGCCCCTTTAACAGTGACCTCTACAGCTGCCCGCCCCTTTAATAGTGACCTCTACAGCAGCCCACCCCTTTAACAGTGACCTCTACAGCAGCCTGCCCCTTTAACAGTGACCTCTACAGCTGCCCGCCCCTTTAACAGTGACCTCTACAGCTCAAAGGCTCATCTGGTGACAACAGTGGCTGATGCATAGCCATAATTCTGCTCATTATGAATCGACTTTCATCAGTGAACAGCACTGAGACCCACTGGTCCCTCGTCCACAGTAGATGCTCCCTGGCCCATGCAAGACGATTATGCCTGTGCCTGGTGGCGTGGTCAGTTATCCTTGCTGTTCATCTAGCACACAGACCACGCTGATGTAAATGGTTTTGAATGGTCTGACATGACACTTGGGCACCTCTCACCCCTCTTAAATGTGGCTGGAGTTGTGTGGCATTCATCATCTGGTTCCACAGGGCATTGTTTATAATGAAGCAGTCATCAGTGTGGGATGTGGCCAAAGGACGTCCACTTCTCTGCCTCTCTGTGACTCTTCCAGTCTCTCTGTATGGCCTCTTTCACACGAACGTTGTGTTTTGTGGTCCTTAAATTGCGGATCCGCAAAAAAAACGGATGGCGTCCGTATGACATCCGTTTTTTTTGCGGATCCATTGTAGCAATGCCTATCCTTGTCCGCAAAACGGACAAGAATAGGACATGTTCTATTTTTTTTTGCGGGGCTACAGAACGGACATACGGATGCGGACAGCACACAGTATGCTCTCAGTATTTTTTGCGGACCCATAGAAATGAATGGGTTCGCATTTTTCATGTGAAAAATGCAGATCGGAGCCCACAAAAAATACTGTCGTGTGAAAGAGGCCTATCTCTGATAGAACCTGCTGATGACACTCTGTGGCACTCTAAGCTTAGTGGCCACTTCCATCTAAGAACATCCTGAATGTCAAAATGTGAACAGCATGATGAGGAGGACTGTTTAATACCAATTACTTTGTTGTTAATCTTCTTGTTAGAGGACAGCAAGTTGAGCAAAAAGTACTGAAACATTGAACAGTTGGACATGTGCACTCAAAAGTTTAGAGAAGGTCACATTGTAAAAGTTAGAGAGCACTTTAGGTTCATGCTGAAATTTCACCCAGAAGCCAAATATCCCTAGCTTTTTGTGAGTAGTTGTGTATATGTGATTACTAATAGACACAGGCTAGGGCAGCAGTGAGTGAACTAGAAATTGAGTGTCAGGCCTCAATTGTCCATTTCCGTTAATTCTTTTTCCACACAGTTGGAAGTTTTTTTTTTGTGGACTTGTTCAATTTAATTATACTAGTGTATAGGTGATCAACACCAATACACAAGCCAGCACACAAACAAACCTGTGAGGGATAACGAAATTAGGTTTAAATCAGTTTCCCCATAATTAATTTTTTTTTTGGGGGGGGGGTCATTAATTATATATTCAAACCAGCAGTATCTATACGTGGTTGCTACACCAATAGACAGGGTAATACACACAATATCTGTGAGTGATAACAAAATTAGGCCTAAATCAATTTTCCTATACTTTTTAATAATCTTTTTTTCTTTTGAGGGGGATCATTGACTATACTCAAAATAGCAGTGTATAAATGTGATTACTACACCAATACACAGAGTGCAAAACATTATCTGAGAGGCTCAAAAATGTCCGGGCTACGGAAGGGTTCCGAACAAAAGACCCAGAGCCGGAATGTGGGTAGTAACAAAACCAACTATTGGGCTAGTAGTAGTAGTAGTAGGCCACATTTTGGCAAACACAAATGTAGGCACTACAGCTCTATTGAACCTAATGAAGCGGCATCACCCCATCCTGTGGACAAACAGAGATGGCAGCCGGCCACTGCAGCAGGAGTTCCATCCTTCTTCCCGTTCCCCTTGTGCCAGCCAGGCCGCATCCATGAGCAGTGGTGGTGTCTTTCACATCATCATCATCTTTCTGCTTCTCCCACTCAGACTCTTTCTGCCTCGCTCCATCATCAGCCATCAATAACGGAATGTGTGGCCAGGAAACAAATCTATGTGCCAAGCAATCCAATGGGGCACAAACTTTATTCACAACTGGTCTAGCTGCTTGCAATGCAGTTGTTGCAGTACCATTTAGTCGAGTCTGCTGCCTTTAGGATGCTAAGGGTGTGCGCTCAGCCTCTCTGGAGGTTTCCTAGCCAACATTTTTTTCTCCCAGAAAGCCATTCCTGCCTTGTACTTTAAAATGGTGGACAAAGTGGGATTCTCCCTGTGATTCTCGCTGTGCGGCAAGGTTCACGCCACTGTGGACATCAGGAGCAGCTCTTACAGGTAGGGACAGTAAATGTCTTTTACTGCCCACTAGGTCAATGGCCTGCCGCTACACCACTTAATGTATGACATGTCCACTCGATGGAATTCGACATTGCCAATGCTCAAGCATCTGTACAAGCTGTGAACGATTTTGTCATGCACCAGTCTCAACAGCAGGGAGCAGGTGTTGCTTTAAGGTCAAGCAGTGGCAGCTCATCTGAGATACCTGTTGGGTGCTAAAGCCCTTAGAAGAGGGAACAAAGTTTGTCAGCAAGGACAACTGGCAGAATGAACAATCTTAGAAAAGACACTGATGCTCATGCAGCAGGGTACCACAGCAGAAGAAGTGCAGGTCACACATCTTGCTGTCTCCCCTATAGCTGTTGGAGTACAACCAAAGGGAACCTGCCACGGAGGAGTAGGGTGAAGAGGATGAGGAGCTGCCACTGCAAGAGAAGGAGCAAGAGGACAATAATGAGGATTGCACCGGCCAAGACACCCAGTCTTAGTGGGAGGTGGAGCTGGAAGAACGTGGCTCTTCGGGCAGGCTGGCCAGAATAGCAACCTTTTTTCTTGCTTGACAGAGTCATAGGCATATAATTGACATCAAACATTCTGATGACTACTGGATAGCCATGCTTTTCGTTCCTCGCTACCAAGGCAAACAGGTCCCTCCAAGGCCATTCACTCAATCTAGGCAATTTTGAGGCTTAGGTCTCAGGTCCTTCTGAATAGAGAGATGTACAGTATGTCTCATTATACACTATATTGTCATTGCAAGCTAGGCTGACTATACGTGTCTTACAGCTTGTTATAGCTAGCTTGTTCGGGCTAAATGTCTGAATATTATGCGTTTAATAACATGGATAGATATAATACACTAAAAAAATGTGTAATTGCTGAGTGTTTGCAGAAGAACGCTATTGGGGTACTGTGCTGGTAATAATGACCAGTAGAAACTTGAGCTTTTGAAAAAAAAAGTTCTCTCTATTCAAATGGAAAAAAAATGAGTTTTTTTTTGCAGGGGGCTGGTTTTGTAATTTAGAACTGCAAGCAATATTAAACAGCTTAAACGCAGCGTGACCAGCCCTTCACTCCCTCAAAGCTTTACCTGGACAAACTCCCCAAAATCTCAAAAAATATTTTTCTATTTTTTCCCACACACTGCCACACACACTCTTCCCAGGTCAGAAGCTGATCATAGTATGACACTTTTGCTGCTTTAGCATGTAGATCTTCCTGCTTACTGCCACCCCGATTGTCTTATCCAGGACATCTGGCAGTCTCTCATCCAAGCCCACCCCCACTTCACAACCCACTATCATGTGATCCTCCATCTTTTCCCTTCCTCATGTTTTTTCCCTGACAACATTAAAAATGCACTGGGCTGCAGCAAGGATGTGCCCAACTACTCAATCTGACCACTGCAGCAAATCTTTAGTGACTGCGATCATCTGGAATAGTTGGGAAAGTCACCACTGCACAGGAGGTTTCTCCGCGGAAATTACATCTCTGACTACCTCAAGTGATTGGCTGCAGTGGTCACAGTTAGTAGTAGGTGAAGTCCACTGTAAGCGTGGACCTGCAGGAGCACAGGGGCAACCTTCCCCACAATTTTTAGGGGGTCTTGAAAATACATTTAAGATTTATTTTTTAAGGAATTCTACTCTGTGTCTTTTCTAAACACTTTACATACAATAACATTGATCATCTTGTGATCTTTGAGAAAGTTGGATCTGGCATAAGTATTTCCAGAATAACAACTGTTGTCTTTTGGTCAACTTTCAATGACAGAAAAATGTCATATTACTGTATTTTTCAGCCTATAAGACGCACGGTTGCTTACAAATAAACTATAAAGGGGTTAATTTATATAAATTTTTCCAATTATTCCATTAACTAGAACTCATACTTCACATAGTACCTTTACTTGATCTAAAAAAAACAGACCAAAAATCCTATCATCCTTATTAGACCCATCAAACTAAAACACACCCGCTTCTTATTAACCCTTTCAATACCAGCTCTTCTATTAACTCAACCTAATAATAAAAACAGCTACAAGACTTTTACTATCAAACTCATAAAAACCATGACTCATGGTTTCATACTTTCCCAATCATAAGTCATTCGTACCTGAAAGACTAACCTACTCTGTACCCAACACACCCTTACCAAACACATAGAAAAGGCAAACATTACACAAAAGTGAGGTGTGCAGGCCAACTCTCCACCCCTAAGGACACAAAAATGTGCATACCCCAAAATGGTAGTATTATGCACAATGAGACCCACAAGAACAGCACTCTACCCAGTAGGACCCCAAAATTACTTTGCTGGGAAGTCCTGTTCAGCATGCTCTTTATCATTAGGGAGACAAAAATATAAAAATTATTTTTGTGTGCCAGGCAACTCTACTCTCACAGCCGGCTTGCAGCTCAGCCCCATTCAAGTCAATGGGGCTGAGCTGAAATACCAAGTGGTGCTATGTTTGGTAAGCTGCTGGCAGCCTGCATCGCTCACCAGAGCTCTGGTGATCGCAGGAACCCCCTAAAACAGCGGGGGTGCCAGGCCTTGGACCTCCACCAATGTGATAATGATGACCCATTATAAGGATAGGTAATCATTATCTTAATTCGGCAAACCCCTTCAAGGTTCTGTATCACTCTGTTTTTAGTCCCCAAACCGTGTTGGGTGTGGGGAAAGAGAGTGTTCTGGGTTTTTTGGCCCTTTTTCCTTGTCTGCAAAGAGTCTCCTACAGTATATTGTAAAGATTTGCCATATATATATATATATACATGAGCAATTTATAATGAGACGCTACAGACAAGCTTGCTATCACTGGTACGGTAAATATACGTACCTATGCTATGAGATATAGAATGGTGTGGTCTATTTCCACCTATAAAGATTTTTACGATTTTTTTATGTTTTTAGGCATGTTTGAGATTTTATAATCTACAAAATAATATTTTCTGATTTCCATGAAATGAAATGAACAAATATTTTATTATTTTTTTTAAATTTATTTTCTTGCATCAGCACAGCATAATGGGGCTTTAGTGGCTAGTTAGGAAAACGCTAGAGCCGCCATTCAGAGCAGAGAGGAAGGAACGGTTCAGTAGAGAGAAGCCAGGGCACTGAACAGAAAGGGACCACCTCCAGGACACTTGCAATCACAGTGGGAGGGGTAATAAAAGATGGCTGACCATCAGTCCAGGTATGATTACACTGCTCTCCCGTCACCTATGCAGAGCTGTCAGCAGTTTTGAGAGGTTTTAAGGGAATTCACCCTAGAAAAAGGAAACATAAACAGTTAATTATAAAAAAATGTATATTAACTACACTTTACCATCTAAAGCTTGTTTTCGCATGGATGAATTTCCACACTGATTTTGGTGCATTTTCTGCACCAAAATCCACATAAAGGGGGTAATTTATTATCAAATATATGCCAATTTTGGCAAGCCTAATTTTGCTGACATCTGACATGTGTCACTTTATGTGGTAATAAATTTTGAATGCTTTTACTTATCTAAGCCATTCTGAGATTGTTTTTTGGTTACACATTTTAAGTCATGTTAATGGTATGTTTGCACCAGTTTTACCTTCATTTATTAATACAAATTCTAAATTTATCAAAATATGGAGAAATTCACTACTTTCTGAATTAGAATCTCTTAATTATAGTCTTAGAATTAGAATTTTTATTTATATGGCGCCAACACATTACACAGCGCTTTACAGTTTAGGGGTTCATGTACAAACTGTCATAAATAACTTGGCAACAGGCAAGTCAATAATTACAACAAGAGGAATGAGGGCCCTGCTCGCAAGAGCTTACAATCTAAGAGAAGATAGGGGTGACACAAAAGGTAGAAGTGCTTGTTTCGTACAATGGTCCAGCCATCTTGGGAGAATAGGGGAACAGATATAAAGCCGCATGAGCCGGTCAGCAGCCGTACATGAAGTGCTTCTAGGTGTGGTGGAGGATCAGGTTCAGGGAGTGATAAATGGGCTATGTATGGAAAGGTGTTAGCTCAGGGGAGGTGATAGGCCAACCTAAAAAGATGTATTTTTAGGGAGCGTTGAAAGCTGTTTATGTTGTGATTTAGTCTGATTTCTTGGGGTAGGGCATTCCAGAGAACCGGTGCAGCTCGGGAGAAATCTTGGAGCTGGGAGAGAGAGGTTAGAATTTTTGTAGAAGTCAGTCATAAGTCATTGGCTGAATGGAGAGCATAGGTGGGGTGGTAGACAGAGATAAGGGAGGAGATATAGAGGGGTGCAGCACTGTGGAGGGCTTTGTGGGTGAGAACGAACAGTTGAAATTGGATTCTATGCTGTATGGGCAGCCAGTGCAGTGACTGGCAGAGGGCAGAGGCATCAGAGTAGCGGTTGGACAGATAGGTGACCCTGGCTGCTGCGTTAAGAATAAATTGGAGCGGGGAGAGTTTGGTGAGGGGGAGGCCAATTAATAGTGAGTTACATTAATCGAGACAGGAATGGATCAGAGCAACAATGAGAGTTTTTGTTGTTTCCATAGTGAGAAAGGGGTGGATTCTAGAGATGTTTTTGAGGCGTAGGCGACATGAGCGGGTGAGAGACTGAATATAGGGGGTGAAGGAGAGATCAGTGTCAAACGTCACACCGAGACAGCAGGCGTGCTGCTTAGGGGTGATGATGGTGTCACACATCAGAGAGGGAGATATCAGGTTTAGGTAAGTTAGAAGACGGAGAGAACACAAGAAGTTCAGTTTTTTAAAGATTTAGTTTCAGATAGAGAGAAGACATGATGCTAGGGACAGCAGACAGACAGTCACTGGTGTTCTGTAATACAGCCGGGGTGATGTCAGGGGATGACGTGTACAGTTGTGTGTCATCAGCATAGAGATGATACTGGAAACCAAATCTGCTGATGGTCTGTCCAATTGGGGCTGTGTACAGAGAGAAGAGGAGAAGGCCTAGGACTGAACGCTGATGAACTCCAACAGCTAGGGGGAGACCAGGAGAGGGTGGTTTCCTTTAGGCCGATGGATTGGAGCATGGTGAGTAGGAGATGGTGGTCTACAGTGTTAAAAGCTGCAGAGAGGTCAAGGAGAATGAGCAGAGAGTGGTCACCGTTACGTTTTGCTGTCAGGAGGTCATTTGTCACTTTGGTGAGGGCAGTTTCTGTTGAATGTACGGGCGGAAGTCAGATTGTAGTGGATCAAGGAGAGAGTGATAAGAGAGATAGCGGATGAGGTGAGAGTTTTGGTTTGAAAACTGTAGAATATTTTTCGTGGGACAACCCCTTTAATGGAGTAACGATAGAGTGAAAGAGGAGGGGAAGATTTCAGAAGAGAGGGAGAGGTTGAAGATTTTTATTAGGTGAGTGGTGACAGCCGGAGAGAGACTGGAGTAGGTGTGAGGGAATGGGGTCAGAGGTGCATGTGGTAGGACGAGAAGAAGAGAGGAGCCTGGAGACTTCTTCTTCAGTGACTGGGTCAAAGTGGACAGTGAGCCCAGAGGAGATGCAGGGGGGGGGGGAGGGGTTTAAGGGGATCAAAAGCACTTAGTGGCTGGGAGCTGATTTCATGACGGATATGTTCTATTTTCTCTGTAAAGTGGGCGGCTAGGTTTTCAACAGAGAGGTCATTTTAATTGCTACCATTTTGGGGTACGTATGACTTTTTGATATAAGGTTTTTTGGGAGGTGAGGTGACTAAAAATAGTTACATTGTTAATACGGTTGAAAAAAAGACCTCCTAAGGGGTAGGTGGGGACGTGAATCCACCATTTTTACATCGTTTACCCGATGGGATAGATCATATGATATTTTTTATAGAGCTGGTCATTATGGACACATCAATATAATTTATTTTTTTCTATTTTAAAGAATTTTTAAATTATTTATTTTGGGAAAAGATTGAATTTTTTACTTGTGAAACATTTTTTATTTTTTATAAAGCACATTTTTTGTTTACACTTTGTGTCCCCCATAAGGTCATACACGAGATCTTGGGATGAATGTAACTTTTTTTTATTTTTTATTATTATTATTATTATTATTATTATTATTATTATTATTAATTTCTCCTGTAACTGTAGCTGACATAGTAGATCCAGTTACATGGGGAATACAACCCCCAGAGAGGCTGTACTGCATTATACAACACAGTTCAGCCTCACTGAAGGGCTGTTTTAAGGTCTCAGGAATACAAAACAGCTCCTGCACAACCTATCTGCCAGAATTAGGAAGAGGCACAATCACTTCCTTAGCTGTATACACAATGTTCATTTGGGAAGTGGTTAAGTTACTGCAGAACAGCTGATCATTGGGGTAGCGGGTATCAAATATCCACCAATCAGATATTGATAACCTCAAGGTAGGCTAAGCCATCACTTGTAAATTGAACAAATGCCTTTGCTAAAACCAGGGCTGTACAATCTTACTTACCCTTGTGATTTGATCTCCACAGTATTTACAGTAATACGGCCATGTACTGCCAAAGTGTTGACCCGCTCCATAGGAATTCTGTGACCGTATTCCAAAAATCGATTTCTATCCACAGAAACCTAAAAGAGAGAACCAGTTCAGATGGAGGATGATAGATTATTATTATTTTTATTTTATTTTTTATTTATTTTTTTTTTTTTTGGGGGGGGGGCTATTTTCTGTAATTCTAGCTGGCCATAAGTTACAGTGCCTTGAAAAAGTATTCATACCCCAGTGCCACAAGTGCCTTGGAAAACTTAAATGTATTCTATTGGGATTTTATGTCATAGACCAACACAAAGTAGTGAGTTTTGAGTGAAGTGAAAAGAAAATGATACATGGTTTTCAAAATTATGAATAAATAATAATTTGGAAAATGTGGTGTGACTAACACACTTTAGGCTACTTTCACACTTGCGTTTTCTGTTTAGTCCTCATGTATTCTGAATGGAAAAATATGTATTCAGGATGCATCAGGATTTCTTCTGTTCCGGCATCATTATGTTTTGTGGCCAGACACAAAAACCACTCTAAGCTGCGGTGTTCTGTCCAGTCATAAAAAAAAGAAAAAAAAAAACTGATGCCAGCACTGAAAAGAATGTAAGTCAGCGGTGACAAATCCGTTTTTTTTTTTTAGGAACCTAAAAAAATAGATCGGTACCCCACTGACTTTCAATGCATTTAGTGACAGATTGTTTTTGTTTCTTTTCCGTTTTGATTTCCTAATGGAACGGATGCATCCTGATGTGCAAAATCACAACGAATCCATTTAATTCCGGTATTGAGATCCTCTGCCAGATTTCAATACCGGAATTAACAACACAAGTGTTAAAGTAGCCTTAATCTCCTAGGACTTTTAGGAATTTTAATGAAGAAAACATATTTTCTTCCTCCCTCCACAAGCTCTTAAGTGCAATCACTGCATTCTGAGTGACAGCGACATACATAGCTATGGGTACATGTATGTTTGACATCTCTGTTATGCTTTTTCATATTCCAAAGCTTCTAAAAATTGTCCCTTATTGCGGGCAGATGATGTTTGAACACACACATGGTGTTATGGGATAAAAGAGAAGTGGCTTATGGGGCCAAGCGTCCAAAAATTATGTCTTGACAGGGTTGGAATTCTACCCGTACAACACACAGAAGTGTAGATTGTCAGAAGAAAAAGTGGCTCATTTTTGAACGAACCTAGAAAAGTTTTTCCCTTTTAATTCGGAGCAGCAACAGTGCAGTGTAGATGTGGAAGGGGTGGGGTAATAAGTGGCACGTGGCTGCAATAATAGTGGAAGCAGAAACAGCATAGCATGGAACATACAAGGCAGTATCGACTGTCTGTGGGTAGTAATAGAAGTAGTACTAGTGGTTGATGCATAGCGTTAATAGTGGTGGCAGTAGGGGATGAGCAGCAAGGAGTAGCAGCTGAGGCTTATGGCATCAGATGCAGCCATATGGTAAATATTGGCAGCCAGCGCCATGATGGAGACAGCAGCAGCCATACGGAACATTATGGAAGGCAGGCAACAATTGCTATCTATCCTCGGAGATTTCAAATGCTATTTAAAGCTCTGGGTGGTAAAACACATGTGCACAGTTTTGCCCGTGCCCCCCACCACCACCACCAAAAATAAATAAATAAACTGTATTTCTGTTAAAATGGGGAAAAAAGAAATGTACTAGCAGCTAGCTGCTTTTAAGGTTCTACAGCAGTTGCAGTTTTTGTTATGAGGCAGTAACCTCAGCTTACAAGGCATTGCCAGGCACAGCCAGCTCAGCTCACTTACTTCTTATTCTCTGACTGACAGCTTTCCCTGCCTGTCCCTATTCTACACTCACAATTCTTCTTCTTTGTCCCTTTTCTCTCACTGTCCCTGGCAGTAGAATACAACCTGGATTGTGACTTTTGAATGTCCCTGACTCCCTAAGATCGTATTCCTGGCAGACACTGTAAGACCCGTCCACCCTCATTCCACAGCCCAGTACAGAATGACGTTTTGCTCGTTTCTGCTAGGGCACCTCCCTGCTTGCTGAAGTATTGATTGGCTCAATTCAGGACTGTCTGTCGGCCTGGAAGTCAAAAGGAGCAAGCCCCTTTTTCTTCCTGCTTAAAGCTTTTCCTGCCAACAGGTGCAGTAAAATGGTTTTGGCACGCTGTTTTAGTGGACTCATCCAAAAACAAACCTGAAAAGCTTATATACAGCTGCTTTTTGCCTATCATGGACTTTCTGGCCCAGGTCTGGTGAGACGTTCACCACAACATACTTTGATTGGCTACTGCAGTTATAACTTTTTTTTTATTTATCTTCTATCTATCTATCTATCTAATCTATCTATCTATCTATCTATCTATCTATCTATCCAATCTCATATCTAACTATCTATCTATCTATCCCATCTCATATCTATCTATCTATCTATCTATCTATCTATCTATCTATCTATTATCTATCTATCCAATCTCATATCTATCTATCTATCTATCTATCTATCTATCTATCTATCTATCTATCCATCTCATATCTATCTATCTATCTATCTATTTATCTATCTATCCATCTCATATCTATCTATCTATCTATTTATCTATCTATCCATCTCATATCTATCTATCTATCTATCTATCTATCTATCTATCTATCATGTGAAAATAAAATATAAACATTTCAGAATTCTTTTTTCTGTAGACCTACTTTGTATTCTTGGCTTGTGAATAGGATCCGGAACTTCAAAAGGTTGTCCCCTTTTGAATGGCATCTCTTCTTTGAGTTCTTCATTCCCCCAGATTTCATTTTCCATTGTATTGCAGGAAACATGTCCTTTACCAGTAAATATATTGAGATGGAAGGCGATGTCATCAGTGTCCTTATCACCACATTGGATATCTATGGAGAAGCTAAAAGGAAAACATATCCACCATTAATACAATTGTCTTCAGGATAGAAAAAATAAACATTTTATAAGGAGGAATGACATTCATGAAAAGATTCTCTCCGCTTCGGTGTTTTACTGACGCTCCTGATGCCATATTTCTGTACTGTGACCCTCGTTATTGTCCCTGCTAAGAAAACTCTAGAAGTTCCTAGCTAGCTTGTTCCTTCTGGATGTTTCTCTTTCGTGTATATTGATATATGCCATGCTGAAGTCCGTGGGAAAACCACACGATTCCAATTCAAATAATTAAAAAAAAAAAAATTTCAGCCACATTCATCCTATTAGGGGGTTAAACAAAAAAATACTCACCTCATCCATTTGATTGTGGAGAGGCCGTTGCGACCATCTTGATAGGAAAAAAAAACACTCCAAATTCTCATGCTGGGCGAGCGCGGTGACGTCATCACATCAGCGCGTATGAGAATTGGCGCATTTTCTTCAATCAAAATGGTCGTGATGGCCTCTCTCTGCAATCAGATGGATGAGGTTTATATTTCTTGTGTAACCCCCTTAATAGCATGAATGTGGCTGAAATTTGATTTGTTACGAATTACTTCGTAGCCAATCACATTCCATTGTATGGAGCAGAAGGCAATGACGGGGAATGGCGCATTCAACACTGATTGTGGCGTCTGAGGGAATAATTGATAGCGGGCAGCACTATAGCCGTTCGCCGCCATTGTGCACACTCCATACAACGGAATGCAATTGGCTACAAAGTAGTCCGTAACAAATCAAATTTCTCGTTGAAGTTCGGCAAAGCAGCTAAATAGAAGTTTTGAAAAATGTGCTCATCGTTAATTAAAAGAATTACAAACCTTTTAGTCGCTGGTAGGACAGTGCCACGAATCCTAACCACGGTGTCCTTTTTGATGCCAACCACAAACGGGGTCACGAGTGGAACAGACTGGAAAAATTAAGATCACATGAAATCATGACATCATGAAAGAAATCTAAGAGCCAGAAATGTCTCAGAATACGTAAGTGTCCAGAAGTTCTATGTATTGTAATAAAACATTAAAAATAGCCCTCATGACCAAAAAAAAAAAAAAAGCAATAAAGAGGAGGCAGCACTGGCACGGCACGCACATTTTCTTCCATAACAGCAGATCGTCAGGTGTCCACATATGTATATACTTTATGTATTTGTATGTGCCATAGCAGTTGTGTTTTTACTAGGCTAACTTTTGTTGTGCTGATATGTGCCATGTGTGTAATCATTTTCAATAATTTTTCCTATATATAAGTACAGTACACCCTAGCAAATGCGAGGAGGACAGTAATAGACAGGCAGATCATGCAGTTGCTAAGGGGGCTATGGACAAAAGGGCCCTGCCCCTTAATTATACTTAAAACAAGCTCTCATCATCTCCAGAGCCCCTACCGGGGTTCAGACTCCATTTCTTTTGCTTCCATTGTGGAGTGATCACTTGCCCCTGCCCCCCAAATTAGCATTAGCAGTGATAGCAGAGCCTGCTGCGGCTTGGCTTGCCTAGTGTGTGCCCAGCCGAGCTGTGCCACCACCGGGATTTTCTCTGCCAGCAAGTAACTACAGAGACTGGACACTGCAGACAATGGTTCAGGCTCACGCTGTGTTTGAATATTACCTCTGGGTCCTGACCGCTGCACTCTGCCACAGTGACAGCCAGCCTTCACAAAAAGTCAACGTTTCGTGACACGGGTTTAAAATAAAAGTTCATGGGAGCTGGAGCCCAAGGCTGTAGATAAGGGGAGGGTTTAGTTGGGGAGGAAGTTTGGGCAGCAGCATACAGAGTTCATGGGGGGCTATGGCACACTATATAAATAAGTAGAAACAGGTTCAATTCATGGGGGTTATGGCACACTATGGTATATAATACATAGCAACAGGTACAATTCATAGGGGTATGGAACACTATATAATAAGCAGCAACAGGCGCAGTTCATGGGGATATGGTACATTATATACAGCAGCAGGCACAGTTCATGGAATGTACTGTACAAATAATATGTAGCAGAAGACACAGTTCATGAAGGGTATATTACACTATAGAAAATTTAGAAGCAGACACAGTTCACAGTAGTTATTGGTGAGTTTCATTTATTTTGTTTCTTGCTTTTGTTTGTTTTTATGTACTTTCACCACATACGTAGCTTATGGCAGGGGCAGACATATCCGGTTCCGCTGCACAGGGGCCCAGCGTGTGAGGGGGGCCCATGCTGCCCATTCATACTAGCGAGCGGCTCTGGAAGCGCTCGCTGGTACGCAAGAGCCGGTGGAGAGAAGCACGAGAAGCGCTCATACTTACCCCAGCCTCCATTTCCTCCCTGGTCTCCTGTAGCCTGACTGCGTACAGCGCGCACTATGACCTGACGCTGTACGCAGTCAGGTCATGCTTGGAGACAGCAGGGCAGGCTGGGATTCACTTGAACATGGAGAGCAGCGGAGAAGGAGAGGTAAGTTTTATGTATTTATTTTTTAGTCTGATCTGAGGTCTGATGGGGGTCTGTCTCAAAGCATGGATGTGGGGGGGGGCAGGCTGAATGAGCAAATTGGGGGGGGGGGCAACTGACATATTGGGGCCTGGAAATCGGATAAAATAAATAAATAACAAGTTAACCAACATTAGGGGGAGGGGGATTCTGAGCAAGTGACTTATGGGGGGGCCTGAATAAATAAATAAATAACAACTGATATTAGGGGGGTCCTGAGAAAGTGACACATGGGGGGCCCTAAATAAATAATTAATAACTGATATTAAGGGGGTGGGGGTCCTGAGCAAGTGACATATGGAGGGGGGCCCTGAATAAATAAAAATAACAACTGAAATTAGGGGGGTTGTCCTGAGCAAGTGACACATGGGGGGCCCTTAATAAATAAATAATTAACAACTGATATTAGGAGGGGTCCTCCCAAGCAAGTTACATATGAGGGGCCTGAATAAGCAGCTGATATGGGAGGGGGAGTCTGTGCAAGTGGCATATGGGGGTCCTGAATGAGCATCTGATATGGGGGAGGGGGTCAGGCACATTCTTTGCACAGTGGCCCACTGCTGTCTGTGTCCACCCCTGGCTTATGGGGTGGCGTGGCATGATGTAAAGTAATCAGCAGTATGTAGCTAGGCACAGTTAGTTTATGGGGGTAAGACACATATAATACACAGCAGCAGGCACAGTACATAGGGGGTATGGCACCTATAATAAGCAGCAACAGGCCCAGTTCATGATGGATATGGTACACTGTATATAATGCAGCAGGCACAGTTCATGCAGGGTATTGCACATATAATACACAGCAGCAGGAACATTTCATGAGTAGTATAGTAGTACGCTATTTGAAAATTTTAGAAGCAAACACGGTTCATGGGGGGAGGTGGTTAGGTGAGTTTCATTTATTTTGTTCCTTGTTTTTGTTTGTTTTTACTGTATCTCATTTGACCATATAGTTTATGGGTTGGTGTGGCACAATATAAAAGTAATCAGCAGTATGTAGCTAGGCACAGTTAGTTTATGGGGGTATGACACATATAATACACAGCAGCAGGCACAGTGCATAGGGGGTATGGCACCCTATAATAAGCAGCAACAGGCCCAGTTCATGGAGGATATGGTATACTGTATATAATATGCAGCAGGCACAGTTCATGGAGGATATGGTATACTGTATATAATGCAGCAGGCACAGTTCATGGAGGGTATTGCACATATAATACACAGCAGCAGGAACATTTCATGACTGAGTAGTATAGCACGCTATTGAAAATTTAGAAGCAAACACAGTTCATGGGGGAAGGTGGTTAGGTGAGTTTCATTTATTTTGTTCCTTGTTTTTGTTTGTTTTTACTGTATCTCATTTGACCATATAGTTTATGGGTTGGTGTGGCACAATATAAAGTAATCAGCGGTATGTAGCTAGGCACAGTTAGCTTATGGGGATATATGGCACATATAATACACAGCAGCAGGCACAGTTCATGGGGGGTATGTATTGCTATACAATATGCAGCAGCAGGCAAAGTACATGGAG